>CAKOGI010000031.1:0-105045 GCA_933228895.1 Platycnemis pennipes | reverse complement strand
GAAAGGATAATTTCCGTACTGCACCGCTAACGGGACACGAAAGCCTATCGTTACAACGGAGACAACGTACTGATATGCTTGTAGCTAAGAAATCGTCCCACTGCCAGACGCAGTAAAAATCAATGTTGATGTGATCCATAAGCCACTGTGTGAAATATTTTGTGAAATATTCGTCTCCGTTGACATCGGGCACGTTTCCTGCCTAACGTGGGTCCTAATACCTAGTTCGATCATAATAAACGATCTCAATCATGGGTTTTATACTCGTCGTAAAAATCGTTTCTTTCATTTTTTTGTTGATTGAGGGCCATAACTGTTGAAGCTTTCTTTCAAGTTCCCCGAATAAAAAAATTCCGTAGCAAACAATAAAAAGGGGCATCTGAAAGCGCGAATACAGCCAAGTCCTTCTAATAACGCATAGCGGTCAATTCTTGTTGTGTGTTTTTGGGAGGAAAAGTAAGGCGATAATTCACGTGGACGGTGCGTGATAGTTACGCTCGAGGAATGCCGCAGTCGAAATCTACTTTCGACCAAAATATTATGCGCACTCGAGTCTGAAGGGTGTTAACAAGTAACTGTAACTGCAGAAAATGTAATGATATTATATTTTTCTCCTTCAATTCCACGTTTTTTTTTGTGCACTTTAATTTTCTTCATTGTACGTTGGCATTTCTAATTAAAACTTGAATGGAAAAAGTGACTTTGCTCAACTAACACGCCGTGCTTACAAGGTTATTTCTCAAAAACCCTTCAAACTATTTTATCCGCATTTCAACGAAATATATGAAGAAGAATATTTATGCTTTTCCTATAACTTTCGGAATTTTATCAGCCCGAGAATTGATTGTGCAATCATTTTCATCAGAAACGTACTTCTCGGCTCATTTTAACTGCGTTACAATCCTTAGATATCCTGATGTTATAATACATGGTTGTTAAAAGCGTAATTTGATCAAATTAGTCCAGTAAATTACGTTCTTTACGACTGTATCATAACATTTGGATATCTAACGATTGCGACGATAATGAAATAGCATTTGTTCGACCACACAGAGCAGGGAGAAACGCTTATGATAGAAATGATTACAGTATTGTCGTCTCTGTTATAGATGAAATACTTAATGTTACAGAAAACGCTTAAAACATTCTTGTTTGTTTTGCATTAAAATTTGGGTTGAGTAATCTGAAGGCTTTTGAGAACCAAATTTTTAAATTCATTGACGTGGAATTTAACGACCAAAATATTGATACGATTACATTTTCTGTGGTTATTTCGGTACGTATATAGGCACCCTTTGAAGGAAACCGAGAGCCAGGAATGCTAACGTAAAATATGCCAGTTTTGGAGATGGCACGGAAATGGAATGCATCCCACGTGACAAAAAAAAAACCCAAAAAATCGCGCGCGCCTTCGGCGCGCGCTTTTCTGTCCACCTCCCCTATACACTATCACCGCTGCCGATGAGTCTACGGATTCCGTTCCTGTTCCGACATGTCCACAGACATCCCGGATGCAATGCGCTGGACTTGAGGCTATGCGTGCACGTGTGCACACTTTTTGTACAAATTCTCACAGAGGTTCACGTCTGCATCTCTTTCATCAATTATTTCCTTTTTTTTTTATTTCCTATCATCTTTCATTTCATTATAGTTACAAAGCGATTCCGAAATACATTGCGGCCGTTAATAACAAGTTTAAATGATACGCACTTCTCGACAATTGCTGACTTGTAGCCCAGCAAAAACTCCACGCTTATCGTATGTGTGATTGAAGAAAATGCGTTTCAATGCCGAAAGACATCCATTGCAAACGTTATTCGGGGGTTATTAACTTTTCCTTACTGAGTAATTCAATGTCATAAGACATCTATGTACTCTGTTGTCTTAGTGTCACTAATTACTTAAACCGGGGACCACGTTTCCCATGTATTGGCTCTGCTTCCGCTGTAGAAGCTGCCGTTTTCTTCATTGCTCCGCAACAATGCTTGCCGCCTTCCTTTGATATTACTTCCCGGGCTGCCGCCGATGGCACCATCGTCCGGCGGCAAGGCGATGATTTCCCGCCTCTAAAGGGGATAGCACAAGGTCAGCGTTGGTTCTGAGTAGGATCCGATGTCCTCTGAAATCCTCGATTGTGCTCTGATGACATTGAGTTCGTGGCCAAAAAAAAAAATCGGATTGTGGTCCTCGTTACGGTTTCACTTTCCCGACTGCCGAAGACACTAGGGATTATGTTTCAGTGCCGACATGTGCGTTCCCGGATGCAATGCGCAGGACTTGAGGCAATGCGTGCAGGACTTTTTTACAAATTCTCACAACGTTTCGCAGTTGCTTTCATCTACTATTTTTTAATGTACTATATTTGGTGAGCTGTAGCCCAGGAAAGAAACTGTTATGCCCATGTTCTACTATCGTGTGATATTCAATCAACAGACGCACTAATGTCAAAAGACGTTGATTGTATGATCCTTTCCTTATTTTATAATAAAATCACCGTTATTAGTGACACTACATGTACTTAATGAATTACTTAACGTTTCCCATGTATTGGCCCTGCTTCCGCGGTAAAAGCTGTTTTTTTCTTAAATGCTATGCGACAATGCTTAACCCTTCAAACTTTGTTATACAAATTTCAACAGCGTTACCTATAACCTTTCGGAATTTTATCAGACCAAGAATTGACGTTTACATCGGAAACGTTTTTCTCGACTCTGTATTTTCAAACAAATGCTATTTTAATTGCGTCGCAATCCATACATATCCTGACGTTATAATACATCGTTCATTAAATTACGTTCTTTACATCGCAACATTAGGATATCTACGGATTGCAACGATATGGAAATACCATTTTTTCGACCACACGGAGCCGAACGAAAATTTGGGTTAAATAATCTGAAGGCTTTTGAGAAACAATTCTTTAAATTAATTAACGTAGAATTTGAAGATAAAAAGGAAAAGAAACCCAGTAGGTTTTCAGGGAGACGTAATTGTGTCGGAGATTCCGAAATATATTTTTTTTGCGTCGTGCGACATTGAAAAATAAGTTGAAACGATACGCGTCTACTTTCTTTTCGGGAATTGGTGAGTTGTAGAAAAACTCCACGGTGTTATGCCCATGTTCTACTATCGTGTGAGATTATTGAAAATGCGTTTCAATGCCGAACGACATCCATTGCAAATATAATTCGGGGAGTCATTGAATTCTCCTTATTGAGTTATTCAACCAACAGACGCATTAATGTCAAAAGACATCGATTGTATAATCCATCGAGAATGTACTCTGTTGTCTATGAAGAAACTCATTCTTTCCTTATTTTACAATAACATCTCCGTAATTGGTGTCACTTAATTAATTGCTTAAACCGGCGAGCAAGTCCTTCCTTTAAAGACGATGGACGGCGGTCGGAGTTATGGAGAAGCAGGCGGGATACGTGGCAACGCGGTCTCCTGGAAACGTGGCAACGCGGTTTCTTGGAAATGAGGCGAGGATCTCAAAGGGGAGATAAGCGCGAGGTCAGCGTTTCGAGTGAGGAGGAACCGCGCTGGAGACATTCCATTGTGCTCTGATGACACTGAGTTCATGACCAGTGATCATGAAATCATTCTTTCCATGATAGTAACATTAAGTACACGTTGTCAAATGTGCGACGCAGACGTGAATGCAACTCTTACAGCAAGCCACCTCGGGGGTGTGTGGCAGGGGGTGCATAGACACCAGGAACAATGACGCAACAAACTAAAATGAACACTACAAAACAAGGACGTGAGTCACACGTTGATTTGAACATGCAGGTAATTAAAAAAAAATACTATGGACCTACTCTGACCTCCATAATTACCACCGATTTACGCGATGTTTAACGTTCTGCTCTGGAATCGTAAGCGGAAAAAATTACATTTTAAATCTGTCCATTTTCATTAGAATTATCGAGCCTACCGTAATAAGTCGGAGCCGGCAGTATATGATTAACGTCAGTAATGAAATTTCCCTCCTTAAATTTTCCTAGAAGATTATAATTCAGCCTGCGTTGTGACAGCGATTCCCATCCCAATTCGGCTAACGGTTTCCAATCATTTGCTTTGCCTCCATGTACGTTTTCTGTCTTCGCTCCTAAGACCAAAAGTTAGTTCATGAAAGGATTATTTCCGGATCATGTGGTGTAGGAATTCGGAGTTGAGCAACTGACAAAAAAAATCGTCCCATTTATTCGACTGGCTACCTCGGCAGGACATGCGGCCGAACGAAACATGAGTTGGCGAAACCAAAGCCATACTGGATCCCTTACCTCGAAACAATAGCGGGGCAGATGATGTTGCTATGCGTTTAAAATTCGCTTTGAACGCCTTGCAATTTATTAATATGCTTTTCTTTTAATTCTTGGGAGGAAAAGTAAGGCGATAATTCACATGGACGGTGCGTGCTAGTAACTCTCGAGGAATGCCGCAGTCGAAATCTACTTTCGACCAAAATATTATGCGCACTCGAGTGTGAAGGGTGTTAACAAGTAACGATTGCAACGATATTGAAATAGCATTTGTTCGACCACTCGGAGCCAACGCTTATGATAACATTTAATTGCAGTATCGTTTCCTTTTAAAAATAAAATACTTTAAGTTGTAGAAAACGCTTAAAACATTCTTGTTTGTGTTGCATTTAAATTTGATGTGAAGGCTTTTCAGAAAAAGAATTGTAAATGAATTGACGTAGAATGTAACGGCCAAAATATTGATACGATTACATTTCCTGTAGTTCTTTCGTTAAGTATATAGGAACCCTTGGAGTGCACATAATGTTTTGGTCGACAGTAGGCGAGAGGCAGGTATGCTAACGGAAAGTATGCCAGTTTTGGAGATGGCACGGAAATGGAATGCATACAATTATTTATTTGAAGAAGCAAAGAAAAAAAGAATCCCATTACGTTTCCAGGAAGACCTAAAAAAAACGGATTTAAGAAACTCATTCTTTCCTTATTTTACAATAACATCACCATAATCGGTGTAACGTAATAAATTACTTAACGTTTTCCATGTATTGGCCCTGCTTCCGCAGTAGAAGCTGGCGTTTTCTTCATTGCTACGCATCTGCTCCGTCTGGTATCTTCTCCTGGTTCTCCGTAAATATGGCGATGGTACGTTGGCGCGGTGGACGTGTGATTTCTAAGATTTTTGGAGTCGAACCCACGACCTCTGGGTGTGATGCGAGAACTGCTTCCAAAGGGACCTCATATCCTTTATGCAGGGTAAAAAATTCATAGATCTGTCTCCAATAGTAAAACAGCAAATCGTGGTTCCTTGTAAATACGGCGATGGAACGTTCGCGCGGTGGATGTGTGATTTCTAAGATTTTTGGAGTCGAACCCACGACCTCTGGGTGTGATGCGAGAACTGCTTCCAAAGGGACCTCATATCCTTTATGCAGAGTAAAAAATTCATAGATCTGTCTCCAGTAGTAAAACAGCAAATCGTGGTTCTTTGCATCGATTACCTACGTTTGTTTGCATGGGAAATTCGAATTCCCGCTGCGAAGTCGAATCAAAATGGCGGATTACATTAGACAAATGCGTGTCACGACCCGATATTTACGGACCTTGGATGGGGTGAGAGAGAAGCCGGCGGCAAGGCGATGATTTCCCGCCTTTAAAGGGGATAGCACAAGGTCGGCGTTAGGAGCGACAAGGAACCGCACTTGATTTTCTGTTGAAGGGTGTCCAGCACTCTGGAAAACCTGGAAATCTCAGGGAATTGTGTATTCATTGGAAATATGACTTCGACTCAGGAATTTTCGGTGGTGTGAATATGTAAAAAAGCGACGGAAATAATTGCCATTTCTGGCAGTTTCATAGTGAAATTTCCCGTGTTGCATTTAGCATTTCTGCAGTTACCGAGATTGCAATGATTTCTCCATACACTGTGTACGATGCATAGTCCTGTCCCGTGAATATATAATCTTTGTTCTTAGTAGGCATGTCATTACTATCAGAAGACCCCGAGTGCTTTCCGCCCGTCGCAACGGCTTTCAGCGACAGAAACAAAGTAGTTGTTCAAGCCTCGATAAGACTGCTAATAAACAGGAAATGGATCTTAGTAAGTCGAAATGTACGTAAGCCGAAAATTAAGTCCGTTCTCCAAAACTAAATCCGTGTTCCGGAGATTTCAATCGATGCGGAGAAACGTGAGGAAAATTTACCGACAATTTCCTTCAGTTATTTCCTGCGAAATTCAACAACTCATATTTTTATATTTAATGTATTTGCATAAGTAAACGATAATTTCGCCGTAAGTTGCGTAATGTTGTAACTCCGAATTCCACGGATGTGCGAAAGCACATTTAGGAGGTAAATTATGAAAGTGGATCGTTGATTTCACTTTCTTTACGTAGAACTGGCGTCCTTGGATATCGTGTTGACATGTAATGATGATAGCATCTCAATCCAGGTGTTTGCTGATTACAGCAGCTTTCAGTGTCAGTCCTGAAATAAACAATTACGGTAATAACCAAGTCTTTTCTGCAACATAATTTCTGTTCCAACTTTTTCTTATTTTATATCAACATGTCTTTTGGCTGCAATTTAAAAATTGATGACAATCGGGGCCAGTGTATTTACGTAGCTTCGTACTACGTAGTAAGCCGTATCGTAATGGAGTGAGCGTAATAATTTAAATGCGATATCGCTATGAACTGTTACGAAGATTGTTCCGTTGCGTAGAAGATAAGATGTTTTTTACGCGACTTTGCGACGAAAATTAATTAGTGGCAACGAAAATACTGCAGGTAGATTGATGATAAAAATTTACCAATTTCTTCTGTGTACCTCGTTGAAACCTCGACAGCTATTCGATATTTTCTCCGCCTGCAGGTATTAAAACGAACATTTTACTTTTTGGTGCTCGCGTTCGTAAATCTACGGCATCCCTTTAGATAAATTTTTCACTTATGTCAGTACGGATTTTTTGGGCAATCCGAGACGTACGTAACTCGGGGACTGCCTGTAGTTAGGTGTTTCGACAATGAAAATATCTATATCTACGTAATACCCTGCAAGCCACCATTAAGGTGTGTGGCAGGGGGTGAACTCTCACCGAACATGTAACCTTGTTCCCGAGCGCCAGCACAATAATGTACGATGTTGGATTTTTTTTAATTTTCCTCCAAATGTGCAGGATTTGGTTTATTTTGCTCAAAATGCAAGATTAGCCATGATACTTACTTTCATTCACACAAAATAAAATACATACCCAACGTCCTCTTACAGTTGACGAGAAAATAATCTACATTTCCTCTCGAAAAATAAAACTTATGTCAGGAAAACCTGGAAATCTCAGGGAATTATCAAATGCCCAGCTGTCCTGTCCTGTCGTCTGAAATCCTCGATTGTGCTCTGATGACATTGAGTTCACGACCAGTGGTAATGAAATCATTCTTTCCATGAAAGTAACACTATACACACGTTGTCAAATGTGCGACGCAGACGTGAATGCAACTCTTACATTGTTGGTGGATTCCGGATTTTGGCAGTGGAACTGCATCTACTGTGAATAGCATTTAGTTGGGTGCGAGGACTTTTGGAAATCCACGTCATGAGCCCAGCATTCGCTACTGTCGTCAAAAACATATCCCTGGGTTGTCATCAGTTCCTGAAATGGCGGTTTTTAGCATATCTTTTGAGTGACACGTTTTTCCGTGAGAAAAAGTCGGTTTTTTTTTGCTGTGGAAATTCGTCCTTCTGTGTCAAATGCATTTAATTTTACGCGCAGAAATTCCAAAGCTTTTCTTCAGAGTGAGCTGTTTCTTCTTGTGAGGCACGAATACGGGAAAAGTAGCTGATTTCTCGTGAATCCCAGCGTACGATTAAATTGAACGAACACATTGTCTCAGGTGTGACTAGGCAAAACATTTGCACTACTTATTTCGAGCGAAAACCTCTGTTCTGACGCTTCCCGTACATTGTGGAAGTTCCACGTTCCCAGCCTGCCTTAGAGAGCGATGTGCACATTGTCATTTCAGTTTCATTTCCCACCGACGGCGCCAGCTCCCGGGACGGTGTCGTGTTACACGACGGCGGTGAAAAGGCGGCAAAAACGTGCCGAGAAATCGTGACACAACGTAGGCGATGCGAGAGGGGGGGGGGGGGGGGGGGAGAACGGATGATTCCCTGCGTGGAAGGGGATGGATGATAAGACTGTCTCGGTAATAATTCCCTTCGTTCTCATCTGTCTCCTATCTTCAGTAATGCTTTCATTTCATTCTTTTCATTAACGGCAACGATGACCCAGTAAGGAAACAATGTGAAAATATTTCTTAACGTAGAAAAAATGACACTTCGCACAACGGATTACTGGTGATCATTAATTATATGCATCCAATGTACAAAATAAGAATACTGAATGTCGTGTCTACGTGGAAAGCGTTATAAGCGTATTCAATTGTTGTAAAGCGTGAGTGAAGTACGCATTAGCTATATCGGAATGACAATGGAAATTGTCCCTAGCAACAAAAGTGTAAACAGCCTGAGGAAGGCGTGAACAGCGAACAAAAAATCACATTTTCCCAGTTTACGGACCAGGGAATGAAAATTGATTGCAAAAGGTAACATTTGTTTTCATTTTCGAACAGAAATGAAACTCGCACGTCTATTCTTTCATATTTTACTTACCAGGAGAACAATGCCAGGCACCAAAAATTATCCCTTTCCCCCAATTTTAAATTCATAGGTGAATTAAATCCTCTCAAGACGTGATGAAGACGATATCTCGGGATTCTTCATTTTTCTGGTACTCACCGGGTGTACGTGTACATTCCGTAAAAATCAAGGCACTCTACGCGTTAGGGAAACGCCCAGGAATTTTTATCAATGAGGGACGAGAGCAGCTTCATTAACGGTAGTAATTGCCGTTTATTTTACGAACGACCGCATAGTTTACTACGGATCGTCCTCACATTTTCAGAACCACTGTCATGGAATTTTCGATGACCACCTTCTCGCATGCGATGCGAAAAAAATTATCGTCGACCTGGCTTATTTGTTACACGTAGAAATTTTCATTCCGTTAATCTTATAAACTTTCCATTGCCTTCAACTTTGCACTTTGAAACGCCATTCGTTATTCCACACACCAGACGTCTTTACAGCGCGTCCACCACGTTAACTGTAATTAATAATGGTTGTGTGTCTTACCTGTACGATGACCTTCACGTTGGTATGCAAAATTTGGGCACGGTAAAAAATGAAAGAATTACTGTGGAACTGGTACAACACACATGTGTAATTTCTTAGAAGAAATTGTAAATGAACTTGTTTCCCTGAAACGTGACGTTACTTCTACTTTTCGCATAGGGGACGACGCACTTTCCATGAAATAATCGGACGACTTTCGTCCTTCCTAGGAAATCAGTTACCATTGCATGCGTGAACTTCTCAATGGATGGCATTCATAAGTTTCCTTTCATTTTTCCGTGAATGGATTACTTGTGCCATGACCGGGAACAGCGTGATATTCCGTTAAAAAACATCAACTACCTATCCAATTGCTGGCTGAAATTTGCAAGCGACAATGCTCGAGCGTTCCTTGGTAACTACTGCATAGCAACGGAAATGTCGTTCCTCCTTCACCTCTGCTGTGTACTCACGGAAATGAAGCCGGCGGACTGAAATTACGGAGTCCCATGGAAGCAGTCCACCCATGTGATCTTCATTTGAAAGTGAGTTTTCACATTTCATTCTCCGTGCAGTCGGTTGCATGAATGAAGCATTGCAAGATGCAATGAATTAATGCCGGAAAGACGTCCGCGAGGAGAGAGGACTATGTTTGATTTTTACGAAATTTTATCTTCATTTCCTTGCTTTTCGGCCTTACAATAGTGCGATTTGTGTGCGTGACATTGTCAAAGTGGGCTGCGAATACCAAATCATCGGCAAGGTCAGTTAACCTGTAACGGTATAACAATTATCCTCATCATCCATCGGCATTGCTAAGAAATAGGTAATTGTTTGCCCTTTGCAACATGTTATGTTCCTACTTCCCTGCTATCTTTGCATAAAGTTCTTCTTTTCGCGAGTCGAAAATTAATTTCCTACCACGCTCGCGAGGTACGGCATATGCAGTCACCCGTATGTCTTTCTGAACCATGTTCCGGTGGAATTTGTCCTGCCCTCGTTGCACTACAGTTTTAACCGCTCTGTATTCCACAAAGTTGGTCTCATTCCTTCACTGCCGTGTTAAAATTTGAGTGACGGATATTCACGCAGCTATTGACAGTGTGTACCCAATTCCATCGTTAAGTTAGGCGGATGATAGCGTTCTCTCATTCTTTTCTCGTCACTGTTAATAGCAGCTATGCTTCGTGTCATCTCGGTGGAGAGAACTGTAGAATGCGTTGAATAAGTCACTCGAGAATTCATTCTCGCCCTTATTTTTAGCGTTCCGTGTTTACAGGGCGGCAGAAATGTACACTTTAAGAATGAATTTTAACTTTAAGCATGGCTTTCAACGTGAATCAGGTTCAACAATTATTGTCGAACAGGTAGTAATTAATTTAATGGAAGTATTTCACAGCTTGATTGGGAAATAACGATTTAGGGATGAATTTTAAGATTGGCTTCCAACGTGAATCAGGTTCAAAATAGCAGTGGAAAAGCAAGGGAAGCGATTCAATGAATTAAATGCAATGGGAAAGAAAATATATTAATTAAATACTGAACTGTTGAAGGCGGAGATGGATAAATCAACTGATAGATTTGATTGCTAACGTACTCCATTCACTTGTCTTCGTGGATCTGCATCCATGCATCGTAACATTTATGCTTATGTGAGCGTGTCTTTTCTCGCCAACGTCCACACCACGTTGAAAACACCGGTTCTCGTCCGATCACCGAAGTTAAGCAGCGTTGGGCCCGGATAGTACTTGGATGGGTGACCGCCTGGGAACACCGGGTGCCGTTGGCAATTTTTTTTTTTTTTTTCGGTATGCTTGGTTGGGTAGGGCTGCTCCGCTTCGCTCCGCAGCCCTATCTAGCCGAGTTTCCATATCTCCTTCTACGATAATAACATTTTTAAAGCAGCGTATAAGAGTCACTGTATCAGGCGTACCATCTGGAAATATTGTATCTGCCGTGAGGTAGTTCAGCATTGCGGAGATGCAGGACATTGACTAAGTCGAACGTTTGGGACGGCGAGGACGAGCCTCCGCCTTTGCATAAATCACCCGATGCTTATGGTAGGCGCGTATAATTTGGTTGAGGTTTGTTGGAATCCACCTGCCCACGGGACCGCCTGGGAACACCGGGTGCCGTTGGCAATTTTTTTTTTTTCCGCGTTCGTCGACGTCTTTCTGGCTCCATTGTTGATTTTAACTGATTTTTATTTCAATTTCCTTCCTTTTCGGCCGCAATAGTGCAATCGCAAGTTTCATCGGTGCACGTCTCTGATAAATTATTCATCTGGGATGTAATTGCCGACACATTAGTCAGTATTTAGCACGTCGTGATAGTAGGAGTGAAGTGGCGTTAACTCGAATTGACTATGGTGTGTTTAACGTGTCATGTACATGTTTAAAGTTCTTATGGCAGCTGGAAGCATTTGATACAAGGTGTGTTCGTAATTTACCGCGAAGGAAACTGTGAGAGGTTTATGTCTTGGAACACTTTGTCCTTCTTGTTGTCTGTTTGAACTATGAACGCGCGGGGAAACAATCCGTCTTTTCAGTGAATTAAGATTGTGTGCTCTCGGCATGCAGCATGAGAATTTACTCTGTAAGTAATTGTATGCGAATTGACATTCAACACTCGTAGAGGGCCATGCTTTTTAGCTTTCCGCAGTGCGTGGAGACAGTGACGGCTTCCTTTGTTTCTTTTCGCGGCGTGGCAACAGCTACGACTGACATTGTTTCTTTTCGCGCCGTTTCTTGGCAGGCGGCGACATTGTATGTCGCGAACCGTCCGAGGAAGGATGTATGGTGGAATATCAGTATCTATCGACGAGGACGTCTTTCTGGCTTCATAGTTGATCTGTACGGAATTTTATTTTCACTTCATTCCGTAAAGGCCGCAATAGTGCGCGATGTGCAATCGCACACTTCAGCAATGACGATAACTCTTTCATCTGGGATGTAATTGCCGACACCGTTTGAAACAGTGCCTAACGGTCGGGAATGGCGGGAAAATCACAAATTATGACGAAGAGCGCGTTGCTATGGACGGGAAGCGCCTAGCAACAGGAGCAACGGACTATGGGACGCTTTCCCGCCTTTTTTCCATGGAAACCGCCAGGGCAGCGCATGCCGCGGAGCGTTTCTCTGAACGATGGCGACATGTACGCGCGCACGGAGAGTGTTAACGGCGGAAAACAATTGAGCGGTGACACAGGACGTGCAAGGAGGACTTTGGGCATCATTTTTTGACTCCTCGTCGTCGAAAAATTGGCATGCGGGAGTGCGAAGATACGCGCAAAGGATGAAAGGGAAGCATGGTAAGTGAACTCAATCTCAGCAGAACATATCGTGAAAGGATTAGGGCCTTAAAAAAGGCCGTTGTTTGCAGTGAATTCTTCGATGGAAGAATTTACTTTGAGCTGGTGTACTTGGTGACAGCTTTGGTCCCCTCGGAGACGGCGTGCTTGGCCAACTCACCGGGGAGCAGGAGCCTGACGGCCGTCTGCACCTCCCGGGAAGTGATGGTGGATCGCTTGTTGTAGTGAGCGAGACGCGATGCTTCGGCAGCGATTCTCTCGAAGATGTCGTTGACGAAGCTGTTCATGATGCTCATGGCCTTGCTGGAGATGCCGGTGTCGGGGTGGACCTGCTTCAGCACCTTGTAGATGTAGATGGCATAGCTCTCCTTCCTCCTGCGTTTCTTCTTCTTGTCTCCCTTGGAGATGTTCTTCTGCGCCTTGCCCGCCTTCTTGGCAGCCTTTCCGCTGGTTTTGGGTGGCATGATGCTCGAGGAGTCTCTGCAATCTGCGGATACAAAATTCGGCGGGGAAGTTGCACTGTTATAAAGGGGTAGGGTGCCCTCACGGCGGCGCCGGGCGATCGGACCAATGGCGTCGCTCCAATAATATGGGTCTATGGGGCCCCGGACCTTATATAAAGAGGACACGCCGCCGCCCTTCACCAAACTTAGCGGAGACGCTGTACTGTTCACCGTCGACGTCGAGCACCTGAATCATCATGTCCGGACGCGGAAAGGGAGGAAAGGTGAAGGGAAAGTCCAAGTCCCGATCCAGCAGAGCCGGTCTTCAGTTTCCCGTGGGGCGTATCCACCGTCTGCTGCGCAAGGGCAACTACGCCGAGCGCGTCGGTGCCGGCGCACCCGTCTACCTGGCCGCCGTCATGGAGTACTTGGCCGCTGAGGTCCTCGAGTTGGCAGGCAATGCCGCCAGGGACAACAAGAAGACGAGGATCATTCCCCGTCACTTGCAGCTTGCCATCCGCAACGACGAGGAGTTGAACAAGCTCCTTTCCGGCGTCACCATCGCCCAGGGAGGTGTCCTGCCTAACATCCAGGCTGTCCTCCTGCCCAAGAAAACCGAGAAGAAGGCATAAGCCACCAGCTTTGTTGAGTAAAAGGTCCTTTTAAGGACCAGAACGATAACAAAGAGTGTACCTCATGAGAGTAGAGCACGAGAAATACTAGGAGAAAAATATGCCTCGCAAGAAAGTAAAAAAAAAAATTTTTTTTCTTAATGCCTGGAAGAGGAAAATAAAATTATGACGTACATTGCAAAATATCCACTAGCCGAACGGCTTGAAGGACTAAAAATAAAATATGGAATAAATGACAAACGAAATTGGCGAAAACACTCCGATTACGTCTGAGATGAAGGACGTTGATGAAAATGATGGTAACTAGAGAAATAACAAGGAGTCGAAACTTAGTATTAACCGGATTTCACGTTGTACGTGCTGTGTGTGGACGATCGTACGAGAATATGTCGAAATACATTGAAGCGCTCCACCATGACAACGACGATGGGCGCTCATTGCTGTGAACAACGACAATTGGATAACAATAAGCATTTTAATCCAATGGCAGGAGAGTAATGATTGTTGTGCATTGTCGGCACAACAATACTATGTATGACGCCACAATGGGTAACCATGGAAACACGCTGCTTTGTGGAAGCTGAGCGCGATTTGGTAATCGATCAGTCATTCACAGGGCTCCTTTCGCAAATATTTTTTTTTATAATTTTTTTTAATGAACGTAGCAGTGATTGGCAATTGTTAGTTAAATCATTGGACAATATTTTGGTCCTGAGAAGGACCTTTTTTCGTGACCACGAGGTGTCGATTGTGGTCGGAGGCGTCGATCGTCTAACCGCCGAACCCGTAGAGGGTGCGGCCCTGCCTCTTCAGAGCGTAGACCACGTCCATGGCGGTGACGGTCTTCCTCTTGGCGTGTTCGGTGTAGGTGACGGCGTCGCGGATGACGTTCTCGAGGAACACCTTGAGCACTCCGCGGGTCTCCTCGTAGATGAGTCCGGATATACGTTTCACTCCTCCTCTGCGGGCCAGACGGCGGATGGCCGGCTTGGTGATTCCCTGGATGTTATCGCGGAGAACCTTGCGATGACGCTTGGCGCCTCCCTTTCCCAGGCCTTTTCCTCCCTTGCCACGTCCGGTCATCTTGGTGCTGCTTCGTTGAAGTCGCTGTGGGATGAAATCAGAATCGCCTCCTTTTATAAGGTTCCGAGCGGAGAGGTCCAAGAGAGACGTTCTCAGCCAATCAGGAGGCAGGAAGGTTGGAGGCAGTTTGAATTTTCGCCCAATCGGGAGCCAGGAATTTATAACGGCGCGCACAGGAGGACATAAATAGCGGACCCAGAATTTGGCTAACCCTATATAAGGCGGCGCTTTTCCCAATTCTTCGCTCTTCGGAGCCAGCCCTTTAAAGGGCTAAATTGCCTTCCTTTCCCTTTCAGGCCGGCAGCAAGAACACTTGTAGGGACCCAGTCACCTTGGTGAATTGGTAATCCTTCCTGTGCACCTTGCGGGCCGTAGAGGTCGCCCCGCCCGGGGAAATACGACCTAGGTTGAGGACTTAGGCGCGGCCAATCAGAGGACAGGACCACTCCGGCCGCCCAGCCGTCGCCTATTTAAGGCGGCGCATTTTCGAATTCTTCGCTCTTCGGAGCCAGCCCTTTAAAGGGCTACATTGCTTTCCTTTTCCTTTCAGGCCGGCCGCAAGAACACTTGTAGGGACCCAGTCACCTTGGTGAATTGGTAATCCTTCTTGTGCACCTTGCGGGCCGTAGAGGTCGCCCCGCCCGGGGAAATACGACTTAGGTTGCGGACGTGACGAGGCAGCGCCAAACTGAAAGGCCTTTTTTGAGGCCAACATTTCCATTTTCTTTTCAGGCCGGTCGTAAGAACACCTGAGGGACCCAACCACCTTGGTGGAGTGGTAATCCCTCTTGTGCACCTTGCGGACCGTAGAGATCGCCCCGCCCGGGGAAAAACGATCTTGAAGGACTCCAAGAGGAGGGTTTTGTCCTCCAAGCGCCGGCTGGTACACTAGACCCTCTCAGTCGCCCCCGACGCACTCGTTGGCCTGACTGAGAGCCCCCATTTCACCTCACGACTATTGCACACTAGCAGGCTTGCTAGCAGTCGTGAGGCTCCCCTACGCAAACAATAACGGGGCCGGGCTAACGTAGTTCCCGGTTCTCACCCGTGGGGCACTTGGGTGGTTCTCCGGTCACTTGCGGGTGGCCGGTCCAATAGGTACACCTGGTGTGGGGGGCCCTACACAAGTGATTCCTGCTTAACGGCAATCACTTACACTTTCTTCCCACTCCCTTCGAAATAGCACACTCTTGAGTGGAATCGGTATAAGAGCCGTTCTACTCGGGTAAGTCTTTTAAGTTAAGTCACTTTATGACCAGCAGCGCCTCCACTTAGGAGCGGCTCATCACTTTCCCCATTTAATTGAGAATTGAATTGATTAATTGAAAATCCCCCCTGATAACTGCTAAATAACTGTGTAACAACTTCCCTGTGCTTCACACTTAGAATAAACTAGTCTCTAATTTCTTTAAAACTTCAATCTTCACTGCATAAATAAATTTGCATAAGCTAATTTTGTGAATTTGCTCTGTGAAAGCAATCACTTAAATCCGTTCCATCTTAAATTTCCTCTCTCTTGAAACCTTGTCTTCCTAAAATTCCATTTTCTTGCTTCTTTCAAGTAAATCTTTAAATTCCCTTTAAAAAACAAATAATAAAGCATAAGCTAAATTGTGAATTGTAACTACCTGTGAAAAGGCCCAGCACTTTCCCCATTTTTAATTGGATATTGAATTGACCTAATTGAAAATCCCCCTTGCGAGATAACTGTGTAACAACTTCCCTGTGCTTCACACTACATATTCCACTTAGAATAAACTAGTTTCTAATTCCTTCACTGCATAAGTAATTAAAGCATAAGCTAATTCCGTGAATTTGCATTCGTGAAAACAACCACTTAAAACCTACCTTAAAATCTTTAAATTTAAAACAAATCTCATAAGAAATTAAAGCATAAGCTAATTGGTGAATTTGTATAACTGCATTTGCTGTCACTTAATCCTTTAAACTTCCATATCAAGTTAACTCAAAAGTAAATTCTCTTGCTACCAATAGTTTAACATTTAATCCGCCTCACGGAAACGCCTCCAGTCGACTAGCGACATCTCTCAAAGCCGCTTCACGGCGCCTCTGAAGTCGCCTCACGGCTTACGCTCCTAATCCGCCGCCCTAATCTACAAAGGGCCGGTATGGGGCATCCCGAGGGACATGCTTACTACCTCCGGAACCCGAAAGGCGGGCAGGAGGAGTGGCGTGTCGCGACGGACAGGAGGAAGGAGAGAAGGAAGGCTAGGGAAGTCCGCCGGAGCCAAGGCTCGCGAGGCGACACCTCCGACTCCTCAGCGGGTGAGCACCGCTTCCAATCCCGCTCCTCCCAGCTCAACCACTCCACCCACCGGACCCCCCCCCCACCCGCTGACTCTGCTATTATCAGAGTGGGTCAGCCCATCTCACCCAACCACCCAGCCCTTGCCCTCCCTCTGCCCGACTCCCGTCCAACCACCCCCCAAGGCAACCCAGATCCGCGCCGCGACCTTTCCCCTCCCGCGCCGGAAGGCATCTCCCGCTCCTCCCCCTACCGCCCTAAAGCCCCAACCACCCCCAACACCCGCTTCCTCTGGGTCGGCATTTCCGATCTGCCCAACTGGGCAAACCAGAGAAACACCTTCAACATCCTCCGGGTCGCCATGGGCAACCTTATCCACGCCTGCGAACTGAGGGTCTGGCCGGACAAAAGGGCGGCCAGGGTGCAGGTCCCGGAGGAAGGCCTGGAAGTGCTCCGAGCGAACACTCGAATAGTCGAGGGTCGCTTTGGTGGCAAGGTCCGGTGGGACTTCGGGAATCTCCCACCCAGGCGCCCACAACCTACCCGCCCTACTAATGCCCCCCCCGTCTCCATTGTTTTGAAAGGCGTCCCCCGGGATCTGGGCTTCCCGGAGCTGGAGGAGTCCATGAGGGCCATCGGAGCAGCCCCGCAGAAGATGTGGCGGATCCGGTCCTACCACACGGGGAGGACAACACTCCTGGTCCGCGTCAGCCTGCCGCCCAAGGACGCACAACGTATCCTCCGAGACGGATTGAGGAGCCACGGCGCGACTTACTACGCTGAACCCTCCCGCCCCCCACGTGCACAACCTATTCAGTGCTATAAATGTGCTAGTTTTAAGCACAGTGGGCGTGACTGCAGGGAGGCCCCCCGGTGCCCTAAGTGTAGTGGTGACCATCCGGTCGAGGAGTGCCGGGAGGAAGCCCTCAGATGCGCCAACTGTGGCGGCAGGCATCACTCGGGCGACTGGCGGTGCCCTGCGCGTCCAAAGGCGCCCGAGTCGCTTGCGTCCACGGCCCCAATTAAGATCGCTCCTCTCCCTCTCTTGCAGGAGGTGACGGACCCGGAAGGAACGGAGGAGCCGGTCACCAAAGGGCAGCTGCTGCGACTCCTCAGCCTGGTCCTCGCAAACACCCACCCCAAGGAGAGGACCACCGTGGCGAACACCCTGGACCACGCAGCACGACAAGTCCTAGGAGTATCGGTGACGCCCCTGTTTTACCGCAACACGGTGTTCCCATCGCTTACGGTAGCAGCTCGTCATGGGTGAAAACCGATTCGCGTTTGGGAACATCCGGGGGGCGGTTCAACAA
Organism: Platycnemis pennipes; assembly: GCA_933228895.1. Taxonomy (NCBI): domain Eukaryota; kingdom Metazoa; phylum Arthropoda; class Insecta; order Odonata; family Platycnemididae; genus Platycnemis; species Platycnemis pennipes. The sequence goes on along the minus strand of CAKOGI010000031.1, from coordinate 86,840 downwards.
AAGAAAGGGCTTTTACAAAATTTAATATTTAAAAGAAATATCTCTATACTAGGACTGGCAGAAACCTACCTCCCGAATAATGCAAAAATCCATATTCCAGGCTTCCAAGAATTCCATCACCCCAGAAGAGGAACACACAGTGGAGGAGTTGCGCTACTAGTACATGAAAAAATAGCGGCCAAAACAATAACAGTCCCGGGAGACGCGATGGAGGAAGGCACAGAAGCGGTGGTCATCGAGGCGAAAATAGCAAGGCGAACAGTGACAATAGCCGTCGTCTACTCTCGTCCAAAAACTCCTTTCCCAAAAGATCTCTTCAATTTCATACTAAACAATAACAATAATTTCTTCATTCTAGGAGACCTAAACGCGAGAGAAACTGCATTCGGTGACCGGACGGGAAACAAACAAGGAGCGGACCTACTGGAATTCATCGCCGACAATGACATATGCCGAATGGACATTCCTGCACCCACTTTCGTCGGCAATGCACTGTCGTACATCGACCACGCCCTTATCTCTCCCTCAATGCTCGCTCTAGTTGGAGACGTGGAAGTGGAAGACACCATTACCTCAGATCACCTGCCTTTTTCCTTCCCAGTCTTTTGCAGGATGCCCTCCACCAGAAGGCCAATCATCACCAGGCTCCAATATGAGAAGGCAAATTGGGAAGAAATGAACAACAACATAGAGGAGGAACTAAAAGACCTCCGCTGGCCAAGCACCGTAGCGCAACTGGAAAGGAACATCGACGTCATCACCACATCACTAAACAAAGCAAAGGAATCCATCCCTGTCCAGAAAATAGACCCAGCCAAGCCACCACTGCCACCTGAGATAGTACGGATGATCAAGGAAAAAAGGAAAATATATAGACTCTGGGTCCGTTCGGGAGATGACGCCCTGAAGACAGCCTGGAACAGAGCAAACGCACAAATCCGAAGAAAGGTGCTGGAACAAAAGGAGAAACAATGGCACAGAGCATGTCAGGACCTGGACTATAAGGAACCGGGAAAATTCTGGAGGAAATTCAAGCAGATGAACCACCAGGACACCACCGCCACCACCAACCTAATGGATGAAGATGGAAATATCCTCGCCAGTCCCAAAGAACAAGCCGAAGAATTCAAAAAAGTCCTTGAGAAGATAACCACCACACCCGAGGACCCCCTGTTCTCAGACGCAAACGCCGAGAAATGTCGAAGTATACTTAACAATCTCCCTTTCCCGTTACAGATGGAGTACCTTGGAGAAGAAGACGCAATCATCGAGCACCCCGTCATCGGCCAAATTACCAAGGAGGAGATGGAGAAAGCCCTCCCCAGAAAGAAGACAGCAGGAGGACCAGACGGCATCACATACTCTCTCCTAAGGAAACTGCCCAGCTGCCACGACAGCCTACTGCAAATTTTCAACGCCATGTGCAGAAACGGGATCTACCCAAAGCAATGGAAAGAGATGGACATTGTCATGATCCCCAAACCAGGAAAGGACCGCAAACTGGCCAAAAATTACAGACCTATCAGCCTCACCTGCTGCATGGGAAAATGGTTTGAAAAAATACTGGGCAGAAGAATCACGGACCATCTAGACAACGTCAACATAATACCAGCACACCAGTTTGGTTTCCGGAAAAACAGATGCACCGTAGATCCCCTGGCACTGCTGACGTCTACCGCCGCCGAGGCGATCAACAAACGACAATTCACCGCCGGTCTCTTTCTGGACATAGAAAGGGCATTCGATACCGTCTGGCACGAGGGTTTGATTGCGAAAATAGCCCAAATTCCATATATTCCACAACAGGTAATGCGCCTTTTCCATTCTTTCATTTCAGGTCGGAATGCCAAAATAAAAGTAAGCGGCCAGACGTCGGAAAGCTACACACCAAAGGCAGGAGTACCGCAAGGAACAGTACTATCCCCGCTACTATACAACCTCTACTGCCACGATATGCCCGTGGACCTTCAAAACCAAGTAGTCACGGCACAATATGCGGACGACACGGCCCTGTGGACCACTGGGAGAGACCCCGACTCAGCTCTGCGAAAACTGCAACGAGTCACTGACAAACTGCAAGCCTGGATGCAGAAATGGTTCTTGAAACCCAACCCGGATAAATCTTCCCTGATTATCTTTACAGGATCCATGGACACGAGACACAACGGCCGCTCCCTAGGATACATCAACCTATGGGGCAAGAAAATAGCACCGACGAATGAAGTCACCTACCTGGGAGTGCACATCGACAAACACCTGGCATTCACCAAACACATCAAGGAAACAAGACAAAGATGCATCAAGAGGATGAACCTCGTCAGGGCAGTAAGGGCCGCAGGTCATGGAGTATCGCCAGACTGCGCCTTACACATATACAAAGCGTTTGTGAGACCTGTCATGGAATACGCTGCAGCGGCCGTCACACCAGCATCATCCCTCGAACCTTGGGCCCGCCTCGAGCGAAACATGATTCGATCTATTTATCTGCTCCCATACAAATTCCCGAGGCGACACTTGTATAGCAATTCTAACATTGAACCCATTCTCCACAGGTTGGCGCGGACACGGATGACCACTTTCAATAGAATCGCATCCACCAACATCCCACTGGCCGAGAACATCAGCAGACAAATAACCGGAGTCATCAGGAAAAGGCCAAAAAGGAAATTACCATCACTGCCGCGGCTGGTGGCGCACACCTTCAAGAACTACTACGACGACTACGCCATCCAACCACCAGCGCACCACCACATTCCACTCCCAGAACATCTGCTTCCTGACCCGAACATCCCTGCCTGGCCACCAAAGAAGAAGAAGAAAAGGAAAAAGAGGAGGAAGAGGGAAGATGCATCCGGTCATCCACAGTGCTCAGTGCCCCTAGAAGCCCCCCAGTGAAAGTGCTCCATCACAATGAGTTCTAACATTCCAGTGACTATTTAAACAAAGAACTATTTACAAAGAGAATCTATTTATATTTACAATTACATATATTTCTATTTTATGTTAAATTTTCGAAAATATTTCTAATGTTGTTACCATGTTAAAAACTTCGAAAATATTTCTAAATATTGTTACCACTGCCAGACAAATTCTACAACTATTATATTTTATTATTATATTTTATAATTGTTATGCCGGTCCGTGCAGGTTTTACGGGTTTCCCTGCACCTCGGGCGAATGCCGGACCAATAGGCACTCCCGTACCACGAATTAGAAGCAAAAACGATGGAAACGAAAGACTTACATGAGATGATACAATCCTAAAAAGCACCAAACCCTGAAGAGGATTAATAAATCCTAGAACAGGGCTCCCCAAAGTTTTTTAAATAATTGTTGGTTATTGTTATTGTTATAATATATTTATGTATATGTTATTTGGGGAAAATAAACGTTTTTGAATTTGAATTTGAATTTGAATTTTGGCTAACCGATTTCCGTTCCAGCAACGATGGCACGTACCAAGCAGACCGCCCGCAAGTCCACCGGAGGCAAGGCTCCAAGGAAGCAGCTGGCCACCAAGGCCGCTCGCAAGAGCGCGCCGGCCACCGGAGGTGTGAAGAAGCCACATAGGTATCGCCCTGGTACCGTGGCCCTCCGAGAGATCAGGAGATACCAGAAGAGCACGGAGCTCCTGATCCGCAAGCTGCCCTTCCAGCGTCTCGTCCGTGAGATCGCTCAGGACTTCAAGACCGATCTCCGCTTCCAGAGCTCTGCCGTTATGGCGCTCCAGGAGGCCTCAGAGGCTTACCTCGTCGGTCTCTTCGAGGATACCAACCTCTGCGCCATCCACGCCAAGCGCGTCACCATCATGCCAAAGGACATCCAATTGGCACGTCGTATCCGTGGAGAGCGTGCTTAGGCGTTGCGTAGTTACGCTCATAAACAAAGGTCCTTTTCAGGACCAATCCATTGTCCATGATTTAACAATACAATTGCCAAAACGTTAGGAAAGAGAGATGACGAAAGAATTGAGTACTTTCACGGCTCGATCAAGAAAAATTCTTGGTGTGACGTCGGAGTGAATCTCACGACAATGTTTCCGTTACATTTTGCGCGCCATTTCATTCAGTTAGTGGCCACGTGCTCACTACACTGTGATACGATGACGCAAATGATGCCCTGCTATGACACGACGGTGAGCCACACGACAATGTACATGGATGTGTGCGTTGCCGTGATACAATGTGTTTCCAGGATGCGACAATGTAAGCAGTAATGCGTTGCCATGCTCTGCGTCTCCAGGAGACGACAATGTAAACAGTTATGCGTTGCCATGTTACAATGTGTCTCCAGGAGACGACAATTCTAACAATAAATCGTTGCCACGATACAATGTGTTTCCAGGAGACGACAATTTCAACAATAAATCGTTGCCCTGATACAATGTGTCTCCAGGAGACCGCCTAAATCATCTCCCTGCACGACAATGTACATGTTACGCCTCGCACATGATCCATTGCCTCGTGATTTCCAAGCATCGTCATGTTATGGGCATATTTTTTAGAGAGGCGATTTTCGGGACTTTTTTTTTTTTTTTTTTTGACATTTTCTCGACATAGTAAAACACAAATCTGAGACATATTGATGGCCCTAAAAAGGGCCGTAGTTGAACGCAGCGACGAGTGCGAATGCGTTCACTTCTTCTTCTGTGCCGCCGGCTTCTTGGCCGCGGGCTTCGCCTTGGTGGGAGTCTTCTTGGGCTTGGGCGCCTTCGGCTTCGTGGGCGCCTTCTTCGCCTTGGACGGTGACTTGGCGGCTTTGGCTGCGGCACCGGAAGAAGCGGCGGCGGCTTTGGGCTTGGCTGCGGCCTTCTTGGGCTTGTCGGCGGCCTTCTTGGCTTTCTTCGCCGGTGGCGCGGACTTGGAGCGCTCCTTGGGCGCCGCCCGCTTGGTGGCCGCCTTGTCGGTCGTCTTCTTGACTCCTGCCTTTGGTTTCTTCACCCCGGTCTTCTTGGCGGCGCCGGCCTTCTTCACCTTGGCGGCGACTCCCGAGGGAGCGGCCTTCTCCTTGAGCGTGGTGGAGGAGAGCTTGAAGGAGCCGGAGGCCCCCTTGCCCTTGGTCTGCACCAGGGTTCCGGCGGTGACGGCCGCCTTCAGGTACTTCTTGATGAAGGGCGACAGCTTCTCGGCGTCGACCTTGTAGCTGGCGGCGATGTACTTCTTGATGGCCTGCAGGGAGGATCCTCCGCGCTCCTTGAGGCTCTTGACGGCGTTGTTCACCATCTCAGACGTTGGTGGATGCGAGGGCTTTGCGCGCGCCTTCTTGGCGGCGCCGCCCTTGCTCGCCTTCTTGGAAGCCGCGGAGGCTCCCGAGGAAGGCAGGGGCTTGACGGCCACGGTGCCGGACGGCTGGGTTGCCGGTGGTGCGGCGGCTGCTGCTCCGGATGCTGCGTCTGCCATAGTTCCTGCGTGAGACACGAAAGGAAAATCGTTGGTTCGGATTTTTGTCACTTAGGACTTACATTACTGTCGTACCATTTCGGAGCAAATGCTTCTCTCGTCGGCGCAGCGTCGGCGCGGTTCTCGGAGTGTTTGTACTCGACTCTCCGACGGGCGATCGCCTTTTGGTGGGTGTGGGCGGCGACCCCGTGGTGCGCCTTGCACCGCGGGAGTGGTGGGGGTTGCGGTCGTCCGCCGACGTCGCGCCCCGCTCCGTGGGTGCAGCGCGTGGTCCGTGGCGCGCGGTGTAAATACGGCATGTGTCCCGCGCGGCTGCGGAGTCCGGAAATAACGGCTCGCGGGCGCTCCCGGGCGCGGCGTGGCGCCGTTTTGGCGGGGCCGTCGGACGGCGTCATCCTTCGCCTGCGTCCCTGCAGGGCTGCTAGTCGGTGGGTCGCGTCTCGGCCGCTGGGAGTGCCCCCGAGGAGAGGCGCCCTTCGGACGGCCGGCGGGTGCGTGCGATTTCGGCATTGCCCTTTGTTTTTCGGGTTGAGGGTGCGGGAGGACTGGGTGGACGGCCGGTGCTCGAACCGCGGTCCGCGAGACCGCGCCTTTCGACGAGTTGGTCGCGAATCCAGAGTTCCTTTGAGAATGCTAATTTTTAAGCGCGCCGCGGTACGGACACGTCATTACTGGAGATGGGTATATTTTCCGAGACCGAAGCTATTCCGGAAGCTCGAAACATTTTTTTTCTTATTCTGGATAGCGAGCATCGTTGTTCCACTTGATAGAAACTGATGTATGCTTTGCCGACTCCCACTCGACCACGTTGTGAACTCGTCAGACATCGAAATGGTCATTACATTCCGTCGGCCGCTGTCGTGAAATGGTACGCCATTTGATAACAGTTCCACTTCCAATTGCATAAGAAAATGCTAGGATTGCAGGAAAGGATAATTTCCGTACTGCACCGCTAACGGGACACGAAAGCCTATCGTTACAACGGAGACAACGTACTGATATGCTTGTAGCTAAGAAATCGTCCCACTGCCAGACGCAGTAAAAATCAATGTTGATGTGATCCATAAGCCACTGTGTGAAATATTTTGTGAAATATTCGTCTCCGTTGACATCGGGCACGTTTCCTGCCTAACGTGGGTCCTAATACCTAGTTCGATCATAATAAACGATCTCAATCATGGGTTTTATACTCGTCGTAAAAATCGTTTCTTTCATTTTTTTGTTGATTGAGGGCCATAACTGTTGAAGCTTTCTTTCAAGTTCCCCGAATAAAAAAATTCCGTAGCAAACAATAAAAAGGGGCATCTGAAAGCGCGAATACAGCCAAGTCCTTCTAATAACGCATAGCGGTCAATTCTTGTTGTGTGTTTTTGGGAGGAAAAGTAAGGCGATAATTCACGTGGACGGTGCGTGATAGTTACGCTCGAGGAATGCCGCAGTCGAAATCTACTTTCGACCAAAATATTATGCGCACTCGAGTCTGAAGGGTGTTAACAAGTAACTGTAACTGCAGAAAATGTAATGATATTATATTTTTCTCCTTCAATTCCACGTTTTTTTTGTGCACTTTAATTTTCTTCATTGTACGTTGGCATTTCTAATTAAAACTTGAATGGAAAAAGTGACTTTGCTCAACTAACACGCCGTGCTTACAAGGTTATTTCTCAAAAACCCTTCAAACTATTTTATCCGCATTTCAACGAAATATATGAAGAAGAATATTTATGCTTTTCCTATAACTTTCGGAATTTTATCAGCCCGAGAATTGATTGTGCAATCATTTTCATCAGAAACGTACTTCTCGGCTCATTTTAACTGCGTTACAATCCTTAGATATCCTGATGTTATAATACATGGTTGTTAAAAGCGTAATTTGATCAAATTAGTCCAGTAAATTACGTTCTTTACGACTGTATCATAACATTTGGATATCTAACGATTGCGACGATAATGAAATAGCATTTGTTCGACCACACAGAGCAGGGAGAAACGCTTATGATAGAAATGATTACAGTATTGTCGTCTCTGTTATAGATGAAATACTTAATGTTACAGAAAACGCTTAAAACATTCTTGTTTGTTTTGCATTAAAATTTGGGTTGAGTAATCTGAAGGCTTTTGAGAACCAAATTTTTAAATTCATTGACGTGGAATTTAACGACCAAAATATTGATACGATTACATTTTCTGTGGTTATTTCGGTACGTATATAGGCACCCTTTGAAGGAAACCGAGAGCCAGGAATGCTAACGTAAAATATGCCAGTTTTGGAGATGGCACGGAAATGGAATGCATCCCACGTGACAAAAAAAAAACCCAAAAAATCGCGCGCGCCTTCGGCGCGCGCTTTTCTGTCCACCTCCCCTATACACTATCACCGCTGCCGATGAGTCTACGGATTCCGTTCCTGTTCCGACATGTCCACAGACATCCCGGATGCAATGCGCTGGACTTGAGGCTATGCGTGCACGTGTGCACACTTTTTGTACAAATTCTCACAGAGGTTCACGTCTGCATCTCTTTCATCAATTATTTCCTTTTTTTTTTATTTCCTATCATCTTTCATTTCATTATAGTTACAAAGCGATTCCGAAATACATTGCGGCCGTTAATAACAAGTTTAAATGATACGCACTTCTCGACAATTGCTGACTTGTAGCCCAGCAAAAACTCCACGCTTATCGTATGTGTGATTGAAGAAAATGCGTTTCAATGCCGAAAGACATCCATTGCAAACGTTATTCGGGGGTTATTAACTTTTCCTTACTGAGTAATTCAATGTCATAAGACATCTATGTACTCTGTTGTCTTAGTGTCACTAATTACTTAAACCGGGGACCACGTTTCCCATGTATTGGCTCTGCTTCCGCTGTAGAAGCTGCCGTTTTCTTCATTGCTCCGCAACAATGCTTGCCGCCTTCCTTTGATATTACTTCCCGGGCTGCCGCCGATGGCACCATCGTCCGGCGGCAAGGCGATGATTTCCCGCCTCTAAAGGGGATAGCACAAGGTCAGCGTTGGTTCTGAGTAGGATCCGATGTCCTCTGAAATCCTCGATTGTGCTCTGATGACATTGAGTTCGTGGCCAAAAAAAAAAATCGGATTGTGGTCCTCGTTACGGTTTCACTTTCCCGACTGCCGAAGACACTAGGGATTATGTTTCAGTGCCGACATGTGCGTTCCCGGATGCAATGCGCAGGACTTGAGGCAATGCGTGCAGGACTTTTTTACAAATTCTCACAACGTTTCGCAGTTGCTTTCATCTACTATTTTTTAATGTACTATATTTGGTGAGCTGTAGCCCAGGAAAGAAACTGTTATGCCCATGTTCTACTATCGTGTGATATTCAATCAACAGACGCACTAATGTCAAAAGACGTTGATTGTATGATCCTTTCCTTATTTTATAATAAAATCACCGTTATTAGTGACACTACATGTACTTAATGAATTACTTAACGTTTCCCATGTATTGGCCCTGCTTCCGCGGTAAAAGCTGTTTTTTTCTTAAATGCTATGCGACAATGCTTAACCCTTCAAACTTTGTTATACAAATTTCAACAGCGTTACCTATAACCTTTCGGAATTTTATCAGACCAAGAATTGACGTTTACATCGGAAACGTTTTTCTCGACTCTGTATTTTCAAACAAATGCTATTTTAATTGCGTCGCAATCCATACATATCCTGACGTTATAATACATCGTTCATTAAATTACGTTCTTTACATCGCAACATTAGGATATCTACGGATTGCAACGATATGGAAATACCATTTTTTCGACCACACGGAGCCGAACGAAAATTTGGGTTAAATAATCTGAAGGCTTTTGAGAAACAATTCTTTAAATTAATTAACGTAGAATTTGAAGATAAAAAGGAAAAGAAACCCAGTAGGTTTTCAGGGAGACGTAATTGTGTCGGAGATTCCGAAATATATTTTTTTTGCGTCGTGCGACATTGAAAAATAAGTTGAAACGATACGCGTCTACTTTCTTTTCGGGAATTGGTGAGTTGTAGAAAAACTCCACGGTGTTATGCCCATGTTCTACTATCGTGTGAGATTATTGAAAATGCGTTTCAATGCCGAACGACATCCATTGCAAATATAATTCGGGGAGTCATTGAATTCTCCTTATTGAGTTATTCAACCAACAGACGCATTAATGTCAAAAGACATCGATTGTATAATCCATCGAGAATGTACTCTGTTGTCTATGAAGAAACTCATTCTTTCCTTATTTTACAATAACATCTCCGTAATTGGTGTCACTTAATTAATTGCTTAAACCGGCGAGCAAGTCCTTCCTTTAAAGACGATGGACGGCGGTCGGAGTTATGGAGAAGCAGGCGGGATACGTGGCAACGCGGTCTCCTGGAAACGTGGCAACGCGGTTTCTTGGAAATGAGGCGAGGATCTCAAAGGGGAGATAAGCGCGAGGTCAGCGTTTCGAGTGAGGAGGAACCGCGCTGGAGACATTCCATTGTGCTCTGATGACACTGAGTTCATGACCAGTGATCATGAAATCATTCTTTCCATGATAGTAACATTAAGTACACGTTGTCAAATGTGCGACGCAGACGTGAATGCAACTCTTACAGCAAGCCACCTCGGGGGTGTGTGGCAGGGGGTGCATAGACACCAGGAACAATGACGCAACAAACTAAAATGAACACTACAAAACAAGGACGTGAGTCACACGTTGATTTGAACATGCAGGTAATTAAAAAAAAATACTATGGACCTACTCTGACCTCCATAATTACCACCGATTTACGCGATGTTTAACGTTCTGCTCTGGAATCGTAAGCGGAAAAAATTACATTTTAAATCTGTCCATTTTCATTAGAATTATCGAGCCTACCGTAATAAGTCGGAGCCGGCAGTATATGATTAACGTCAGTAATGAAATTTCCCTCCTTAAATTTTCCTAGAAGATTATAATTCAGCCTGCGTTGTGACAGCGATTCCCATCCCAATTCGGCTAACGGTTTCCAATCATTTGCTTTGCCTCCATGTACGTTTTCTGTCTTCGCTCCTAAGACCAAAAGTTAGTTCATGAAAGGATTATTTCCGGATCATGTGGTGTAGGAATTCGGAGTTGAGCAACTGACAAAAAAAATCGTCCCATTTATTCGACTGGCTACCTCGGCAGGACATGCGGCCGAACGAAACATGAGTTGGCGAAACCAAAGCCATACTGGATCCCTTACCTCGAAACAATAGCGGGGCAGATGATGTTGCTATGCGTTTAAAATTCGCTTTGAACGCCTTGCAATTTATTAATATGCTTTTCTTTTAATTCTTGGGAGGAAAAGTAAGGCGATAATTCACATGGACGGTGCGTGCTAGTAACTCTCGAGGAATGCCGCAGTCGAAATCTACTTTCGACCAAAATATTATGCGCACTCGAGTGTGAAGGGTGTTAACAAGTAACGATTGCAACGATATTGAAATAGCATTTGTTCGACCACTCGGAGCCAACGCTTATGATAACATTTAATTGCAGTATCGTTTCCTTTTAAAAATAAAATACTTTAAGTTGTAGAAAACGCTTAAAACATTCTTGTTTGTGTTGCATTTAAATTTGATGTGAAGGCTTTTCAGAAAAAGAATTGTAAATGAATTGACGTAGAATGTAACGGCCAAAATATTGATACGATTACATTTCCTGTAGTTCTTTCGTTAAGTATATAGGAACCCTTGGAGTGCACATAATGTTTTGGTCGACAGTAGGCGAGAGGCAGGTATGCTAACGGAAAGTATGCCAGTTTTGGAGATGGCACGGAAATGGAATGCATACAATTATTTATTTGAAGAAGCAAAGAAAAAAAGAATCCCATTACGTTTCCAGGAAGACCTAAAAAAAACGGATTTAAGAAACTCATTCTTTCCTTATTTTACAATAACATCACCATAATCGGTGTAACGTAATAAATTACTTAACGTTTTCCATGTATTGGCCCTGCTTCCGCAGTAGAAGCTGGCGTTTTCTTCATTGCTACGCATCTGCTCCGTCTGGTATCTTCTCCTGGTTCTCCGTAAATATGGCGATGGTACGTTGGCGCGGTGGACGTGTGATTTCTAAGATTTTTGGAGTCGAACCCACGACCTCTGGGTGTGATGCGAGAACTGCTTCCAAAGGGACCTCATATCCTTTATGCAGGGTAAAAAATTCATAGATCTGTCTCCAATAGTAAAACAGCAAATCGTGGTTCCTTGTAAATACGGCGATGGAACGTTCGCGCGGTGGATGTGTGATTTCTAAGATTTTTGGAGTCGAACCCACGACCTCTGGGTGTGATGCGAGAACTGCTTCCAAAGGGACCTCATATCCTTTATGCAGAGTAAAAAATTCATAGATCTGTCTCCAGTAGTAAAACAGCAAATCGTGGTTCTTTGCATCGATTACCTACGTTTGTTTGCATGGGAAATTCGAATTCCCGCTGCGAAGTCGAATCAAAATGGCGGATTACATTAGACAAATGCGTGTCACGACCCGATATTTACGGACCTTGGATGGGGTGAGAGAGAAGCCGGCGGCAAGGCGATGATTTCCCGCCTTTAAAGGGGATAGCACAAGGTCGGCGTTAGGAGCGACAAGGAACCGCACTTGATTTTCTGTTGAAGGGTGTCCAGCACTCTGGAAAACCTGGAAATCTCAGGGAATTGTGTATTCATTGGAAATATGACTTCGACTCAGGAATTTTCGGTGGTGTGAATATGTAAAAAAGCGACGGAAATAATTGCCATTTCTGGCAGTTTCATAGTGAAATTTCCCGTGTTGCATTTAGCATTTCTGCAGTTACCGAGATTGCAATGATTTCTCCATACACTGTGTACGATGCATAGTCCTGTCCCGTGAATATATAATCTTTGTTCTTAGTAGGCATGTCATTACTATCAGAAGACCCCGAGTGCTTTCCGCCCGTCGCAACGGCTTTCAGCGACAGAAACAAAGTAGTTGTTCAAGCCTCGATAAGACTGCTAATAAACAGGAAATGGATCTTAGTAAGTCGAAATGTACGTAAGCCGAAAATTAAGTCCGTTCTCCAAAACTAAATCCGTGTTCCGGAGATTTCAATCGATGCGGAGAAACGTGAGGAAAATTTACCGACAATTTCCTTCAGTTATTTCCTGCGAAATTCAACAACTCATATTTTTATATTTAATGTATTTGCATAAGTAAACGATAATTTCGCCGTAAGTTGCGTAATGTTGTAACTCCGAATTCCACGGATGTGCGAAAGCACATTTAGGAGGTAAATTATGAAAGTGGATCGTTGATTTCACTTTCTTTACGTAGAACTGGCGTCCTTGGATATCGTGTTGACATGTAATGATGATAGCATCTCAATCCAGGTGTTTGCTGATTACAGCAGCTTTCAGTGTCAGTCCTGAAATAAACAATTACGGTAATAACCAAGTCTTTTCTGCAACATAATTTCTGTTCCAACTTTTTCTTATTTTATATCAACATGTCTTTTGGCTGCAATTTAAAAATTGATGACAATCGGGGCCAGTGTATTTACGTAGCTTCGTACTACGTAGTAAGCCGTATCGTAATGGAGTGAGCGTAATAATTTAAATGCGATATCGCTATGAACTGTTACGAAGATTGTTCCGTTGCGTAGAAGATAAGATGTTTTTTACGCGACTTTGCGACGAAAATTAATTAGTGGCAACGAAAATACTGCAGGTAGATTGATGATAAAAATTTACCAATTTCTTCTGTGTACCTCGTTGAAACCTCGACAGCTATTCGATATTTTCTCCGCCTGCAGGTATTAAAACGAACATTTTACTTTTTGGTGCTCGCGTTCGTAAATCTACGGCATCCCTTTAGATAAATTTTTCACTTATGTCAGTACGGATTTTTTGGGCAATCCGAGACGTACGTAACTCGGGGACTGCCTGTAGTTAGGTGTTTCGACAATGAAAATATCTATATCTACGTAATACCCTGCAAGCCACCATTAAGGTGTGTGGCAGGGGGTGAACTCTCACCGAACATGTAACCTTGTTCCCGAGCGCCAGCACAATAATGTACGATGTTGGATTTTTTTTAATTTTCCTCCAAATGTGCAGGATTTGGTTTATTTTGCTCAAAATGCAAGATTAGCCATGATACTTACTTTCATTCACACAAAATAAAATACATACCCAACGTCCTCTTACAGTTGACGAGAAAATAATCTACATTTCCTCTCGAAAAATAAAACTTATGTCAGGAAAACCTGGAAATCTCAGGGAATTATCAAATGCCCAGCTGTCCTGTCCTGTCGTCTGAAATCCTCGATTGTGCTCTGATGACATTGAGTTCACGACCAGTGGTAATGAAATCATTCTTTCCATGAAAGTAACACTATACACACGTTGTCAAATGTGCGACGCAGACGTGAATGCAACTCTTACATTGTTGGTGGATTCCGGATTTTGGCAGTGGAACTGCATCTACTGTGAATAGCATTTAGTTGGGTGCGAGGACTTTTGGAAATCCACGTCATGAGCCCAGCATTCGCTACTGTCGTCAAAAACATATCCCTGGGTTGTCATCAGTTCCTGAAATGGCGGTTTTTAGCATATCTTTTGAGTGACACGTTTTTCCGTGAGAAAAAGTCGGTTTTTTTTTGCTGTGGAAATTCGTCCTTCTGTGTCAAATGCATTTAATTTTACGCGCAGAAATTCCAAAGCTTTTCTTCAGAGTGAGCTGTTTCTTCTTGTGAGGCACGAATACGGGAAAAGTAGCTGATTTCTCGTGAATCCCAGCGTACGATTAAATTGAACGAACACATTGTCTCAGGTGTGACTAGGCAAAACATTTGCACTACTTATTTCGAGCGAAAACCTCTGTTCTGACGCTTCCCGTACATTGTGGAAGTTCCACGTTCCCAGCCTGCCTTAGAGAGCGATGTGCACATTGTCATTTCAGTTTCATTTCCCACCGACGGCGCCAGCTCCCGGGACGGTGTCGTGTTACACGACGGCGGTGAAAAGGCGGCAAAAACGTGCCGAGAAATCGTGACACAACGTAGGCGATGCGAGAGGGGGGGGGGGGGGGGGGGGTGAGAACGGATGATTCCCTGCGTGGAAGGGGATGGATGATAAGACTGTCTCGGTAATAATTCCCTTCGTTCTCATCTGTCTCCTATCTTCAGTAATGCTTTCATTTCATTCTTTTCATTAACGGCAACGATGACCCAGTAAGGAAACAATGTGAAAATATTTCTTAACGTAGAAAAAATGACACTTCGCACAACGGATTACTGGTGATCATTAATTATATGCATCCAATGTACAAAATAAGAATACTGAATGTCGTGTCTACGTGGAAAGCGTTATAAGCGTATTCAATTGTTGTAAAGCGTGAGTGAAGTACGCATTAGCTATATCGGAATGACAATGGAAATTGTCCCTAGCAACAAAAGTGTAAACAGCCTGAGGAAGGCGTGAACAGCGAACAAAAAATCACATTTTCCCAGTTTACGGACCAGGGAATGAAAATTGATTGCAAAAGGTAACATTTGTTTTCATTTTCGAACAGAAATGAAACTCGCACGTCTATTCTTTCATATTTTACTTACCAGGAGAACAATGCCAGGCACCAAAAATTATCCCTTTCCCCCAATTTTAAATTCATAGGTGAATTAAATCCTCTCAAGACGTGATGAAGACGATATCTCGGGATTCTTCATTTTTCTGGTACTCACCGGGTGTACGTGTACATTCCGTAAAAATCAAGGCACTCTACGCGTTAGGGAAACGCCCAGGAATTTTTATCAATGAGGGACGAGAGCAGCTTCATTAACGGTAGTAATTGCCGTTTATTTTACGAACGACCGCATAGTTTACTACGGATCGTCCTCACATTTTCAGAACCACTGTCATGGAATTTTCGATGACCACCTTCTCGCATGCGATGCGAAAAAAATTATCGTCGACCTGGCTTATTTGTTACACGTAGAAATTTTCATTCCGTTAATCTTATAAACTTTCCATTGCCTTCAACTTTGCACTTTGAAACGCCATTCGTTATTCCACACACCAGACGTCTTTACAGCGCGTCCACCACGTTAACTGTAATTAATAATGGTTGTGTGTCTTACCTGTACGATGACCTTCACGTTGGTATGCAAAATTTGGGCACGGTAAAAAATGAAAGAATTACTGTGGAACTGGTACAACACACATGTGTAATTTCTTAGAAGAAATTGTAAATGAACTTGTTTCCCTGAAACGTGACGTTACTTCTACTTTTCGCATAGGGGACGACGCACTTTCCATGAAATAATCGGACGACTTTCGTCCTTCCTAGGAAATCAGTTACCATTGCATGCGTGAACTTCTCAATGGATGGCATTCATAAGTTTCCTTTCATTTTTCCGTGAATGGATTACTTGTGCCATGACCGGGAACAGCGTGATATTCCGTTAAAAAACATCAACTACCTATCCAATTGCTGGCTGAAATTTGCAAGCGACAATGCTCGAGCGTTCCTTGGTAACTACTGCATAGCAACGGAAATGTCGTTCCTCCTTCACCTCTGCTGTGTACTCACGGAAATGAAGCCGGCGGACTGAAATTACGGAGTCCCATGGAAGCAGTCCACCCATGTGATCTTCATTTGAAAGTGAGTTTTCACATTTCATTCTCCGTGCAGTCGGTTGCATGAATGAAGCATTGCAAGATGCAATGAATTAATGCCGGAAAGACGTCCGCGAGGAGAGAGGACTATGTTTGATTTTTACGAAATTTTATCTTCATTTCCTTGCTTTTCGGCCTTACAATAGTGCGATTTGTGTGCGTGGTGTGCGTGACATTGTCAAAGTGGGCTGCGAATACCAAATCATCGGCAAGGTCAGTTAACCTGTAACGGTATAACAATTATCCTCATCATCCATCGGCATTGCTAAGAAATAGGTAATTGTTTGCCCTTTGCAACATGTTATGTTCCTACTTCCCTGCTATCTTTGCATAAAGTTCTTCTTTTCGCGAGTCGAAAATTAATTTCCTACCACGCTCGCGAGGTACGGCATATGCAGTCACCCGTATGTCTTTCTGAACCATGTTCCGGTGGAATTTGTCCTGCCCTCGTTGCACTACAGTTTTAACCGCTCTGTATTCCACAAAGTTGGTCTCATTCCTTCACTGCCGTGTTAAAATTTGAGTGACGGATATTCACGCAGCTATTGACAGTGTGTACCCAATTCCATCGTTAAGTTAGGCGGATGATAGCGTTCTCTCATTCTTTTCTCGTCACTGTTAATAGCAGCTATGCTTCGTGTCATCTCGGTGGAGAGAACTGTAGAATGCGTTGAATAAGTCACTCGAGAATTCATTCTCGCCCTTATTTTTAGCGTTCCGTGTTTACAGGGCGGCAGAAATGTACACTTTAAGAATGAATTTTAACTTTAAGCATGGCTTTCAACGTGAATCAGGTTCAACAATTATTGTCGAACAGGTAGTAATTAATTTAATGGAAGTATTTCACAGCTTGATTGGGAAATAACGATTTAGGGATGAATTTTAAGATTGGCTTCCAACGTGAATCAGGTTCAAAATAGCAGTGGAAAAGCAAGGGAAGCGATTCAATGAATTAAATGCAATGGGAAAGAAAATATATTAATTAAATACTGAACTGTTGAAGGCGGAGATGGATAAATCAACTGATAGATTTGATTGCTAACGTACTCCATTCACTTGTCTTCGTGGATCTGCATCCATGCATCGTAACATTTATGCTTATGTGAGCGTGTCTTTTCTCGCCAACGTCCACACCACGTTGAAAACACCGGTTCTCGTCCGATCACCGAAGTTAAGCAGCGTTGGGCCCGGATAGTACTTGGATGGGTGACCGCCTGGGAACACCGGGTGCCGTTGGCAATTTTTTTTTTTTTTTTCGGTATGCTTGGTTGGGTAGGGCTGCTCCGCTTCGCTCCGCAGCCCTATCTAGCCGAGTTTCCATATCTCCTTCTACGATAATAACATTTTTAAAGCAGCGTATAAGAGTCACTGTATCAGGCGTACCATCTGGAAATATTGTATCTGCCGTGAGGTAGTTCAGCATTGCGGAGATGCAGGACATTGACTAAGTCGAACGTTTGGGACGGCGAGGACGAGCCTCCGCCTTTGCATAAATCACCCGATGCTTATGGTAGGCGCGTATAATTTGGTTGAGGTTTGTTGGAATCCACCTGCCCACGGGACCGCCTGGGAACACCGGGTGCCGTTGGCAATTTTTTTTTTTTCCGCGTTCGTCGACGTCTTTCTGGCTCCATTGTTGATTTTAACTGATTTTTATTTCAATTTCCTTCCTTTTCGGCCGCAATAGTGCAATCGCAAGTTTCATCGGTGCACGTCTCTGATAAATTATTCATCTGGGATGTAATTGCCGACACATTAGTCAGTATTTAGCACGTCGTGATAGTAGGAGTGAAGTGGCGTTAACTCGAATTGACTATGGTGTGTTTAACGTGTCATGTACATGTTTAAAGTTCTTATGGCAGCTGGAAGCATTTGATACAAGGTGTGTTCGTAATTTACCGCGAAGGAAACTGTGAGAGGTTTATGTCTTGGAACACTTTGTCCTTCTTGTTGTCTGTTTGAACTATGAACGCGCGGGGAAACAATCCGTCTTTTCAGTGAATTAAGATTGTGTGCTCTCGGCATGCAGCATGAGAATTTACTCTGTAAGTAATTGTATGCGAATTGACATTCAACACTCGTAGAGGGCCATGCTTTTTAGCTTTCCGCAGTGCGTGGAGACAGTGACGGCTTCCTTTGTTTCTTTTCGCGGCGTGGCAACAGCTACGACTGACATTGTTTCTTTTCGCGCCGTTTCTTGGCAGGCGGCGACATTGTATGTCGCGAACCGTCCGAGGAAGGATGTATGGTGGAATATCAGTATCTATCGACGAGGACGTCTTTCTGGCTTCATAGTTGATCTGTACGGAATTTTATTTTCACTTCATTCCGTAAAGGCCGCAATAGTGCGCGATGTGCAATCGCACACTTCAGCAATGACGATAACTCTTTCATCTGGGATGTAATTGCCGACACCGTTTGAAACAGTGCCTAACGGTCGGGAATGGCGGGAAAATCACAAATTATGACGAAGAGCGCGTTGCTATGGACGGGAAGCGCCTAGCAACAGGAGCAACGGACTATGGGACGCTTTCCCGCCTTTTTTCCATGGAAACCGCCAGGGCAGCGCATGCCGCGGAGCGTTTCTCTGAACGATGGCGACATGTACGCGCGCACGGAGAGTGTTAACGGCGGAAAACAATTGAGCGGTGACACAGGACGTGCAAGGAGGACTTTGGGCATCATTTTTTGACTCCTCGTCGTCGAAAAATTGGCATGCGGGAGTGCGAAGATACGCGCAAAGGATGAAAGGGAAGCATGGTAAGTGAACTCAATCTCAGCAGAACATATCGTGAAAGGATTAGGGCCTTAAAAAAGGCCGTTGTTTGCAGTGAATTCTTCGATGGAAGAATTTACTTTGAGCTGGTGTACTTGGTGACAGCTTTGGTCCCCTCGGAGACGGCGTGCTTGGCCAACTCACCGGGGAGCAGGAGCCTGACGGCCGTCTGCACCTCCCGGGAAGTGATGGTGGATCGCTTGTTGTAGTGAGCGAGACGCGATGCTTCGGCAGCGATTCTCTCGAAGATGTCGTTGACGAAGCTGTTCATGATGCTCATGGCCTTGCTGGAGATGCCGGTGTCGGGGTGGACCTGCTTCAGCACCTTGTAGATGTAGATGGCATAGCTCTCCTTCCTCCTGCGTTTCTTCTTCTTGTCTCCCTTGGAGATGTTCTTCTGCGCCTTGCCCGCCTTCTTGGCAGCCTTTCCGCTGGTTTTGGGTGGCATGATGCTCGAGGAGTCTCTGCAATCTGCGGATACAAAATTCGGCGGGGAAGTTGCACTGTTATAAAGGGGTAGGGTGCCCTCACGGCGGCGCCGGGCGATCGGACCAATGGCGTCGCTCCAATAATATGGGTCTATGGGGCCCCGGACCTTATATAAAGAGGACACGCCGCCGCCCTTCACCAAACTTAGCGGAGACGCTGTACTGTTCACCGTCGACGTCGAGCACCTGAATCATCATGTCCGGACGCGGAAAGGGAGGAAAGGTGAAGGGAAAGTCCAAGTCCCGATCCAGCAGAGCCGGTCTTCAGTTTCCCGTGGGGCGTATCCACCGTCTGCTGCGCAAGGGCAACTACGCCGAGCGCGTCGGTGCCGGCGCACCCGTCTACCTGGCCGCCGTCATGGAGTACTTGGCCGCTGAGGTCCTCGAGTTGGCAGGCAATGCCGCCAGGGACAACAAGAAGACGAGGATCATTCCCCGTCACTTGCAGCTTGCCATCCGCAACGACGAGGAGTTGAACAAGCTCCTTTCCGGCGTCACCATCGCCCAGGGAGGTGTCCTGCCTAACATCCAGGCTGTCCTCCTGCCCAAGAAAACCGAGAAGAAGGCATAAGCCACCAGCTTTGTTGAGTAAAAGGTCCTTTTAAGGACCAGAACGATAACAAAGAGTGTACCTCATGAGAGTAGAGCACGAGAAATACTAGGAGAAAAATATGCCTCGCAAGAAAGTAAAAAAAAAAATTTTTTTTCTTAATGCCTGGAAGAGGAAAATAAAATTATGACGTACATTGCAAAATATCCACTAGCCGAACGGCTTGAAGGACTAAAAATAAAATATGGAATAAATGACAAACGAAATTGGCGAAAACACTCCGATTACGTCTGAGATGAAGGACGTTGATGAAAATGATGGTAACTAGAGAAATAACAAGGAGTCGAAACTTAGTATTAACCGGATTTCACGTTGTACGTGCTGTGTGTGGACGATCGTACGAGAATATGTCGAAATACATTGAAGCGCTCCACCATGACAACGACGATGGGCGCTCATTGCTGTGAACAACGACAATTGGATAACAATAAGCATTTTAATCCAATGGCAGGAGAGTAATGATTGTTGTGCATTGTCGGCACAACAATACTATGTATGACGCCACAATGGGTAACCATGGAAACACGCTGCTTTGTGGAAGCTGAGCGCGATTTGGTAATCGATCAGTCATTCACAGGGCTCCTTTCGCAAATATTTTTTTTTATAATTTTTTTTAATGAACGTAGCAGTGATTGGCAATTGTTAGTTAAATCATTGGACAATATTTTGGTCCTGAGAAGGACCTTTTTTCGTGACCACGAGGTGTCGATTGTGGTCGGAGGCGTCGATCGTCTAACCGCCGAACCCGTAGAGGGTGCGGCCCTGCCTCTTCAGAGCGTAGACCACGTCCATGGCGGTGACGGTCTTCCTCTTGGCGTGTTCGGTGTAGGTGACGGCGTCGCGGATGACGTTCTCGAGGAACACCTTGAGCACTCCGCGGGTCTCCTCGTAGATGAGTCCGGATATACGTTTCACTCCTCCTCTGCGGGCCAGACGGCGGATGGCCGGCTTGGTGATTCCCTGGATGTTATCGCGGAGAACCTTGCGATGACGCTTGGCGCCTCCCTTTCCCAGGCCTTTTCCTCCCTTGCCACGTCCGGTCATCTTGGTGCTGCTTCGTTGAAGTCGCTGTGGGATGAAATCAGAATCGCCTCCTTTTATAAGGTTCCGAGCGGAGAGGTCCAAGAGAGACGTTCTCAGCCAATCAGGAGGCAGGAAGGTTGGAGGCAGTTTGAATTTTCGCCCAATCGGGAGCCAGGAATTTATAACGGCGCGCACAGGAGGACATAAATAGCGGACCCAGAATTTGGCTAACCGATTTCCGTTCCAGCAACGATGGCACGTACCAAGCAGACCGCCCGCAAGTCCACCGGAGGCAAGGCTCCAAGGAAGCAGCTGGCCACCAAGGCCGCTCGCAAGAGCGCGCCGGCCACCGGAGGTGTGAAGAAGCCACATAGGTATCGCCCTGGTACCGTGGCCCTCCGAGAGATCAGGAGATACCAGAAGAGCACGGAGCTCCTGATCCGCAAGCTGCCCTTCCAGCGTCTCGTCCGTGAGATCGCTCAGGACTTCAAGACCGATCTCCGCTTCCAGAGCTCTGCCGTTATGGCGCTCCAGGAGGCCTCAGAGGCTTACCTCGTCGGTCTCTTCGAGGATACCAACCTCTGCGCCATCCACGCCAAGCGCGTCACCATCATGCCAAAGGACATCCAATTGGCACGTCGTATCCGTGGAGAGCGTGCTTAGGCGTTGCGTAGTTACGCTCATAAACAAAGGTCCTTTTCAGGACCAATCCATTGTCCATGATTTAACAATACAATTGCCAAAACGTTAGGAAAGAGAGATGACGAAAGAATTGAGTACTTTCACGGCTCGATCAAGAAAAATTCTTGGTGTGACGTCGGAGTGAATCTCACGACAATGTTTCCGTTACATTTTGCGCGCCATTTCATTCAGTTAGTGGCCACGTGCTCACTACACTGTGATACGATGACGCAAATGATGCCCTGCTATGACACGACGGTGAGCCACACGACAATGTACATGGATGTGTGCGTTGCCGTGATACAATGTGTTTCCAGGATGCGACAATGTAAGCAGTAATGCGTTGCCATGCTCTGCGTCTCCAGGAGACGACAATGTAAACAGTTATGCGTTGCCATGTTACAATGTGTCTCCAGGAGACGACAATTCTAACAATAAATCGTTGCCACGATACAATGTGTTTCCAGGAGACGACAATTTCAACAATAAATCGTTGCCCTGATACAATGTGTCTCCAGGAGACCGCCTAAATCATCTCCCTGCACGACAATGTACATGTTACGCCTCGCACATGATCCATTGCCTCGTGATTTCCAAGCATCGTCATGTTATGGGCATATTTTTTAGAGAGGCGATTTTCGGGACTTTTTTTTTTTTTTTTTTTGACATTTTCTCGACATAGTAAAACACAAATCTGAGACATATTGATGGCCCTAAAAAGGGCCGTAGTTGAACGCAGCGACGAGTGCTTCGGACTTCGGACTTTAGCTAGTAATCCTGTATCACCTTCCCGGATGTTCGTCCTCTGAGGTCGTGGTAGAAGGTTATATGAAGGATATTTTTAGGTAGTGGTTTTAATTTTCTTTTTTAGGTAGAAAGGTAATAATTGATGGAAGGGTTATTTTGTTTAGGGAGGGTTGACTGGTTTATGAGGTAAATGTTTGATATCTTGTCAGAAAGGTTATTTTATTAGGGTAAGGGTTGACTGTGGATTTTTAGGTTAATTTTTTTTTTTTTTTTTTTTTTTTGGTGGGAAGTAATCTTAGGTAGGAGGTAATTGTTTAGGGTTTAATCAGGGAAAGGGGGAAGGAGTAATTTAAGGTTAGGAGAGCCTCTGCCAGTGCCTCGGTGGGGTGATGGTGGAATGGTTGGTATGGGTTCTGAGAGACGTAGCGTTGTAGGAACTGTAGATTCTAGAAGCTGATGTGGCAGATTTTCAGGTTCGTTGAATGTTGTGGTGATGTCTTCCGGGAGACGGGTAGGGAATGGTTTGAATGGAAGGTGAAGGGTTTTAATGTGGGTTTGTTGTTTAGGAAATTTAGGGATTTTGATTTTGGGTTTAAGTTTTGCAGGTTTTTTAGGAATCAGGTCTTTGGGGTATTTGAATTTCCCCTTGGGAAGGTTAGGGGACCAGAGGGAGGATATCAAATCATTGTTGGAGTATCGAAGGGATGTAAAATAATTGAGGAGGTTCCGGTCAATTAGGGTTTGGAGTTGCGGGATCTTTAGTTCCTGGTGGATATTAGCATTGGGAATGTACCAAGGGGCTCCGGCTAGTCTTCTAATTATTTTGTTGAGGCAGCGTTGGATTTTTTTTCTATTAGTGATATTGGTGGTGCTCCAGATGGGAGATGCGTACAAAATTTGAGGGAAGATGATGGAGAAGAGGATGAGAAGTTTGTTGGTTAATGAGGTAGAACTATTGTAACATAGGAGAGGGTAAAAGGCATTTTTGGTGTTGGACACTTTGGTAAGGATGCTGTCTATATGGGCAGAGTAGGTAAGTTTTTCGTCTAGTGTCACACCTAGAAAGGTGGCTGTCGTCTTTTGTGGGATAAATTTATTGTACAATGTCAGGGGGAAATTGTCTCGTTTAGTCTTTTTGAACGTAAAGCAAAGCTTGGCACATTTGCCTGGGTTCATTGTAAGTCTCCAAGAGTCAAGCCAGTCTTCAATTAAGTCTAAGTGGTCCTGAAGGGCGTCGGCGTTTTTGTCCGGCCACCAGCTGCTGGTCGCAATGGTGGCGTCGTCTGCGTAGAGGTAAAGTTCGGTGATGGGGGTAGTAGGGAAGTCGTCAATATAAATATTAAATAGAGTGGGACTGAGCACTGCTCCTTGGGGAACGCCGGTATGAATGGGAAAAGGATCGGAAAGGAAGCTATTGTGTTTAATTTGGAATTTGCGGTTTTGTAGGAAGGATTGGATGATTTTGATGAGGTTGTTGGAAATGGGGAGTTTTAAAAGTTTAAATATCAGGCCCTCATGCCAGACCTTATCGAAGGCCTGGCTGATGTCTAGGAAGACCGCTGATGTGACCTTTTTGTCGTTGAAGCCGGAGGTTATGTATTCAGTTAGACGGTTTATTTGATGAACTGTGGAAGTTTTTGCTGCGAATCCGAACTGCTCTTTTCTGAAAAGTCTAGTCGGGGTCGTCTTTAGTCGGGTAAGGATTAGTCTTTCGTATATTTTAGCAAAGGTACAGGTCAGTGAGATAGGTCTGTAATTGTTGACATCTGATTGATTTTTTCGGGGTTTAGGTAACATGATTATTATGGAAGTCTTCCAAATGTCCGGAAAGGAGGCGGTAATGAGACAGTAATTGAGGATGTCCACTAGGTAGAGTTTTAGGTTGTCAGGGAGAAGTTTGATAGCCTTCGGGGGTATTTTGTCTGGACCAGAAGAACATTTGTTCGGTAGGTCCTTAATGATTTTGTTTACTTCTGTGAGACTGCATAGGATAGGTTCTTGGGTAGGAATGTTGAGAAGGGATTTTGCAGATTCGTTGACATTGTCGTCGTCATCGTCGGTGTCTGAGTCGTCGTCTACTGGCTGTCGGGCAAACGCCGAACGCATTCTGTTTGTAAAGGCTTCTCCGCGTTCGGCATCTGTGTTGAGAGTGTGTTTGTTTAGTATTAAGGGAGGGGTCGTTTTTGTAGGGTTTCGTAATGTCCTGGTCATTTTCCAAAGAGAGTTGTCTGATATTGAGAGGGAAGATATTTTTTTGTTCCAGGAATCTTGTCTGAAGGACTTAATTTCGGATTTAATCAATTTGGTTATCGTGTTGTATTGTGATTTGTAAATGTTGTTATGTGTATGTTGGAAAAGATGTCTGATTCTGTTTTTGTCATGTATTAGGTTTCGTATGTGAATAGGTAGTGAAGAAGTGAGCAAAGGGATGATTTTCTGTTTATTTTTGGCTAAAGATAGAATGCGTTGGATGTGGGAAGTGAGGAAATTTATAGACATTTCAATTGAAGCCAGATTTGGTTCAATGCATGGAGGATTGAAGGAAGAGTTCTGAAGGAGGGATTCAAATTTTTTCCAATTATGTGTTACGTTGCTGGGGTGTTGGATCATGGGGGACACTTCCAAGGAGAAGAGTACAGGTAAATGATCAGAGGCGTAGTGGGGAATAACTTTGGAGGGGATGTCATATGGGTAGTTGGAGGAAATGGCGATGTCTAGGATGTCTGATATGTCTAAGTCTTTGGTGGAGGCAATGCGAGTGCATTCTTCCGGTGCATGTATTAGTAGGTGATGTGTGTCTGTGAGTTTTCTGAGGATTTTACCATTTGGGTTGTTGGCCCGACAGCCCCAGTCTGTGTGTTTACAGTTAATATCCCCGAAGACAATCGTCGGAAGTTTGTCGTGAAATTTTTTGATGAGAACGTCAGGGTTAAGTGGTTTAGGAGGGTGATAGGCACTGATTAAGTTTACTCTACCTAGTGTGGTCTGGAGCGTGATCCCTACAGATTCTAGTGTGGGACC
Organism: Platycnemis pennipes; assembly: GCA_933228895.1. NCBI lineage: Eukaryota > Metazoa > Arthropoda > Insecta > Odonata > Platycnemididae > Platycnemis > Platycnemis pennipes. The sequence goes on along the minus strand of CAKOGI010000031.1, from coordinate 61,450 downwards.
AACAGTTCGCAGTTCGGAGTGTTGCAGTCTCTGTTTAATTAGTATTGCTACACCTCCTCCTCTATGTGGGTCTAGGATATTTGAAGGAGTTGGTCGGTCGAAGCGGTATATTTTGTAACCTGGAACAAACAGAGATTTGACAGGCGTAAGATGAGTCTCACTGATGGTAATTATGTCCGGTTTATGTTCATTTATGAGGAGGTGCAGATCAATGATTTTGCCGGAAATACCGTTTGCGTTCCAAGAGAGAACGGAAAGGTGGGAGATGTTGTTAGACCGTTTGTTGTGGGCCATTTACGAGGAATTTCGTACAGAGTGAGGAAAAGAATTTGAGGTACTCCTGCAATCTTTCGGAGGGCGGGGAGGAAATGATTTTGCAAAGGCCAGATGTTGTGGAATCAATTAATTCGGCCCAATTTACATCGGTATCAATGGGCGTGGGAATATTACGGGAGGTGGGAGGAATGTCAGGTATTTGGGTAGTAGGTGGGATTTGGTTTGTTGTTTGAACAGCGGTTGGAACCATTGTTGCCGTTGTTGCACCGTATCTTGTAGATGCGTCTTGGTTGGTTGGGTTTTCGTTTTGTTGGGAGTTTGAATTCTGTATAGTACTGTGGATTGGAGTGGTGGATGTTTTGTTGGCGGATGAGAAGATCCAGGAACGGTCTAGGGAGTCTGGTTCCGCATATGTGGGAGGTGGAGCAATTGCTTGCACATCTTTAAATTCAAATTCCTCGTAAGTTCCTGTAGGTGGGGGAGGAACTATGGCAGGAAGGATAAATTCCTGATGACGGTAATTGGTTGGGGGAGGAGGTTGTATTAGTGCTTCCAGTTCGGGGAATTGGGAAAGGTCTATTGGTCCGTCAGTTGTAGTGGATCTGTCTGGTATTGGTGATTGTCTCGCCGTGGGAGGGTTGCGATTGTTCAGTCTTTGCCGGGTTCTGGTCTGCCATGCATTGTCCAGTGGCGGAGCAGGTGCAAATTGATGGTTGGGCTCAGAGGTGGCCGGCGTACGTTGGGACTCGCCATTTTTGACAGCTTTGGCTTTTAGGAAGGCAGGGCATTGCCGGTACATTGCGGAGTGCGGTCCTCCACAATTAGCGCAGGTGAATGCTGCCTCAGGGGGAAGAGTGCAGTCGGAACGGGGATGAAGTTTTGCGCATAGGCGACATCTGGGTGTTAAGTTACAGAAGTTTCGGGTGTGTCCGAACTGCAAACACTTAAGACATTGAGCCGGATTTTCTGATGGGAAGTACTCTTCAATGCTAATATCCACACCGCAGTAGGAATTTAACTTAGAGAATTTGGATTCGAGAGTGACATCCAACAATGAAGTTTTGAAAAACAGGAATTGGGTATGGTGTTCTTTGGGTGGTTTGATTGGGATTACGCCCGTAGTTTCGAAGCCAGCAGCAAGCAGGTCTTCTGCGATTTGATCGGTTGAGGTGCAGGCTGGAATTCCTTTCAGTACGAATGCTTTTCGTCTCTCAGAGGGAAGAGGGTTGGTAAAGTATGGAAGGTTTCTTTTTTCCATGAAGGAACGGCATGTTCTGTAGTCGGCAGGGCATTTGGTATTGATAAATAGGTATGAATTGGAGAGGGAAATATTGGGGACGTAATTTAGTGATGGGATGAGGGTTTTCAAATGGTTTTGGTAGGATGAGGAAGCAAGTAATCTTATGGGCGGGATTTTTTTACTAGGTCGGGATTCGAACGGTAATGTTTCAGGATTTTCAGGAGGGGAGAAAGGTTTTTTGGTAGCGAATGGTTTGGATTTTGATTTCTGTCGCACTGGTGTCCATGATGCATCATCTTCGGTTGGGGTAGGGGTTTGGTTTGGTTCTTCTGTGACATCAGGAATAGGAAGTGAATGGGTTCGGAAGGATTCCTCCGTATCAGCTGGTATAGGAATGGAGATGGATGGGGAAGAGGGAATAATTGTTACGTTTTCGGATATAAGTTTGAAAGTTTCATCCTGGATTGATGTTGCTGTTAATTCAGGATCAGTTCTTTGCAGTTGCAGGGCAGCGTCTAATTGTTGCTTAATGGATGAGATTTCATCTGGGTTTCTCCTAAGATTTTTGATTGCTGAGGGATTTTTCGTTTCAGTATTTTCCAAAGATTTGGTCGTGAAAAGGGCCTTTTGGTTTTTGGTATCTTCGGATGGAGGTAAGGTAGGAAGGGTTTTTTGGGTGGCTTTTGCTGGTCGGGAAGCATTTCGACCGAATCTGGTCCGTTTTGCAACAGGAGAAGGTTTGGAAGGACTTTTTAGGAATTGACTTGGGGAAGGAGATGTTGGAATTTTTTCCAGATGTGGTTTTTTGGGAGCTTGGGATAGGGAGAAACTATCAGTCGATGATAAGGATTCATCATCCGACGAAGTAGGAAGATCGGTTGCAAAGGGCGAAAGAGCTGTATCGCCAGGGCGGTCGTCTTCTTCCATGTTGGTAGATTGGTGTCGAGTTTGGTAGATGTTCGTTGTATCTGATTATAAAGTTGCATCCACTATCTATTGGGAGGACAAGGAGCCCTATTAAGTGGACCCACCGCCAAACTAGGACGGCTAGACGACCTGGGTACGTGAAGCTTCGAGCGCCACCAACGGTGAGCAGAGGGGACTGAGTTGGCCCTCCCCGAAGGTGCCTCTGGGCTTTTTCCTATGTTAATAAGTGGATGAAGAGCTAATAACCGGTAATTACCAATAGTACAGATGTCCAGGCAGGCAAAGTCAGTAGTTCCCAGTAGTCAGGTTCAAGTTGCGTTCCAAAATCAGTGCCAGGCGGTCGAAAGTCGTTATATCCAGTAGAGAGTTTCAAATTGCGCGCCAAAATCGTTGTCCAATGAGAGCAGGGGTCGTAATATCCAGTAGAGGTTTCCAAATGAAGACGTAATCGTTGGCCAAGCGGTCGAGAGGTTGTCGTAGGGCTGAAAGTACACCAGGGGTAAGGAAAGGAAAAGGAAGAAGGATTTACTGCAAACAATAAGCTGATCAAAAAGCTTTCGCTCCTCTAACAGCTACCTACACCAGCGACGAGTGCGAATGCGTTCACTTCTTCTTCTGTGCCGCCGGCTTCTTGGCCGCGGGCTTCGCCTTGGTGGGAGTCTTCTTGGGCTTGGGCGCCTTCGGCTTCGTGGGCGCCTTCTTCGCCTTGGACGGTGACTTGGCGGCTTTGGCTGCGGCACCGGAAGAAGCGGCGGCGGCTTTGGGCTTGGCTGCGGCCTTCTTGGGCTTGTCGGCGGCCTTCTTGGCTTTCTTCGCCGGTGGCGCGGACTTGGAGCGCTCCTTGGGCGCCGCCCGCTTGGTGGCCGCCTTGTCGGTCGTCTTCTTGACTCCTGCCTTTGGTTTCTTCACCCCGGTCTTCTTGGCGGCGCCGGCCTTCTTCACCTTGGCGGCGACTCCCGAGGGAGCGGCCTTCTCCTTGAGCGTGGTGGAGGAGAGCTTGAAGGAGCCGGAGGCCCCCTTGCCCTTGGTCTGCACCAGGGTTCCGGCGGTGACGGCCGCCTTCAGGTACTTCTTGATGAAGGGCGACAGCTTCTCGGCGTCGACCTTGTAGCTGGCGGCGATGTACTTCTTGATGGCCTGCAGGGAGGATCCTCCGCGCTCCTTGAGGCTCTTGTCGGCGTTGTTCACCATCTCAGACGTTGGTGGATGCGAGGGCTTTGCGCGCGCCTTCTTGGCGGCGCCGCCCTTGCTCGCCTTCTTGGAAGCCGCGGAGGCTCCCGAGGAAGGCAGGGGCTTGACGGCCACGGTGCCGGACGGCTGGGTTGCCGGTGGTGCGGCGGCTGCTGCTCCGGATGCTGCGTCTGCCATAGTTCCTGCGTGAGACACGAAAGGAAAATCGTTGGTTCGGATTTTTGTCACTTAGGACTTACATTACTGTCGTACCATTTCGGAGCAAATGCTTCTCTCGTCGGCGCAGCGTCGGCGCGGTTCTCGGAGTGTTTGTACTCGACTCTCCGACGGGCGATCGCCTTTTGGTGGGTGTGGGCGGCGACCCCGTGGTGCGCCTTGCACCGCGGGAGTGGTGGGGGTTGCGGTCGTCCGCCGACGTCGCGCCCCGCTCCGTGGGTGCAGCGCGTGGTCCGTGGCGCGCGGTGTAAATACGGCATGTGTCCCGCGCGGCTGCGGAGTCCGGAAATAACGGCTCGCGGGCGCTCCCGGGCGCGGCGTGGCGCCGTTTTGGCGGGGCCGTCGGACGGCGTCATCCTTCGCCTGCGTCCCTGCAGGGCTGCTAGTCGGTGGGTCGCGTCTCGGCCGCTGGGAGTGCCCCCGAGGAGAGGCGCCCTTCGGACGGCCGGCGGGTGCGTGCGATTTCGGCATTGCCCTTTGTTTTTCGGGTTGAGGGTGCGGGAGGACTGGGTGGACGGCCGGTGCTCGAACCGCGGTCCGCGAGACCGCGCCTTTCGACGAGTTGGTCGCGAATCCAGAGTTCCTTTGAGAATGCTAATTTTTAAGCGCGCCGCGGTACGGACACGTCATTACTGGAGATGGGTATATTTTCCGAGACCGAAGCTATTCCGGAAGCTCGAAACATTTTTTTTCTTATTCTGGATAGCGAGCATCGTTGTTCCACTTGATAGAAACTGATGTATGCTTTGCCGACTCCCACTCGACCACGTTGTGAACTCGTCAGACATCGAAATGGTCATTACATTCCGTCGGCCGCTGTCGTGAAATGGTACGCCATTTGATAACAGTTCCACTTCCAATTGCATAAGAAAATGCTAGGATTGCAGGAAAGGATAATTTCCGTACTGCACCGCTAACGGGACACGAAAGCCTATCGTTACAACGGAGACAACGTACTGATATGCTTGTAGCTAAGAAATCGTCCCACTGCCAGACGCAGTAAAAATCAATGTTGATGTGATCCATAAGCCACTGTGTGAAATATTTTGTGAAATATTCGTCTCCGTTGACATCGGGCACGTTTCCTGCCTAACGTGGGTCCTAATACCTAGTTCGATCATAATAAACGATCTCAATCATGGGTTTTATACTCGTCGTAAAAATCGTTTCTTTCATTTTTTTGTTGATTGAGGGCCATAACTGTTGAAGCTTTCTTTCAAGTTCCCCGAATAAAAAAATTCCGTAGCAAACAATAAAAAGGGGCATCTGAAAGCGCGAATACAGCCAAGTCCTTCTAATAACGCATAGCGGTCAATTCTTGTTGTGTGTTTTTGGGAGGAAAAGTAAGGCGATAATTCACGTGGACGGTGCGTGATAGTTACGCTCGAGGAATGCCGCAGTCGAAATCTACTTTCGACCAAAATATTATGCGCACTCGAGTCTGAAGGGTGTTAACAAGTAACTGTAACTGCAGAAAATGTAATGATATTATATTTTTCTCCTTCAATTCCACGTTTTTTTTGTGCACTTTAATTTTCTTCATTGTACGTTGGCATTTCTAATTAAAACTTGAATGGAAAAAGTGACTTTGCTCAACTAACACGCCGTGCTTACAAGGTTATTTCTCAAAAACCCTTCAAACTATTTTATCCGCATTTCAACGAAATATATGAAGAAGAATATTTATGCTTTTCCTATAACTTTCGGAATTTTATCAGCCCGAGAATTGATTGTGCAATCATTTTCATCAGAAACGTACTTCTCGGCTCATTTTAACTGCGTTACAATCCTTAGATATCCTGATGTTATAATACATGGTTGTTAAAAGCGTAATTTGATCAAATTAGTCCAGTAAATTACGTTCTTTACGACTGTATCATAACATTTGGATATCTAACGATTGCGACGATAATGAAATAGCATTTGTTCGACCACACAGAGCAGGGAGAAACGCTTATGATAGAAATGATTACAGTATTGTCGTCTCTGTTATAGATGAAATACTTAATGTTACAGAAAACGCTTAAAACATTCTTGTTTGTTTTGCATTAAAATTTGGGTTGAGTAATCTGAAGGCTTTTGAGAACCAAATTTTTAAATTCATTGACGTGGAATTTAACGACCAAAATATTGATACGATTACATTTTCTGTGGTTATTTCGGTACGTATATAGGCACCCTTTGAAGGAAACCGAGAGCCAGGAATGCTAACGTAAAATATGCCAGTTTTGGAGATGGCACGGAAATGGAATGCATCCCACGTGACAAAAAAAAAACCCAAAAAATCGCGCGCGCCTTCGGCGCGCGCTTTTCTGTCCACCTCCCCTATACACTATCACCGCTGCCGATGAGTCTACGGATTCCGTTCCTGTTCCGACATGTCCACAGACATCCCGGATGCAATGCGCTGGACTTGAGGCTATGCGTGCACGTGTGCACACTTTTTGTACAAATTCTCACAGAGGTTCACGTCTGCATCTCTTTCATCAATTATTTCCTTTTTTTTTTATTTCCTATCATCTTTCATTTCATTATAGTTACAAAGCGATTCCGAAATACATTGCGGCCGTTAATAACAAGTTTAAATGATACGCACTTCTCGACAATTGCTGACTTGTAGCCCAGCAAAAACTCCACGCTTATCGTATGTGTGATTGAAGAAAATGCGTTTCAATGCCGAAAGACATCCATTGCAAACGTTATTCGGGGGTTATTAACTTTTCCTTACTGAGTAATTCAATGTCATAAGACATCTATGTACTCTGTTGTCTTAGTGTCACTAATTACTTAAACCGGGGACCACGTTTCCCATGTATTGGCTCTGCTTCCGCTGTAGAAGCTGCCGTTTTCTTCATTGCTCCGCAACAATGCTTGCCGCCTTCCTTTGATATTACTTCCCGGGCTGCCGCCGATGGCACCATCGTCCGGCGGCAAGGCGATGATTTCCCGCCTCTAAAGGGGATAGCACAAGGTCAGCGTTGGTTCTGAGTAGGATCCGATGTCCTCTGAAATCCTCGATTGTGCTCTGATGACATTGAGTTCGTGGCCAAAAAAAAAAATCGGATTGTGGTCCTCGTTACGGTTTCACTTTCCCGACTGCCGAAGACACTAGGGATTATGTTTCAGTGCCGACATGTGCGTTCCCGGATGCAATGCGCAGGACTTGAGGCAATGCGTGCAGGACTTTTTTACAAATTCTCACAACGTTTCGCAGTTGCTTTCATCTACTATTTTTTAATGTACTATATTTGGTGAGCTGTAGCCCAGGAAAGAAACTGTTATGCCCATGTTCTACTATCGTGTGATATTCAATCAACAGACGCACTAATGTCAAAAGACGTTGATTGTATGATCCTTTCCTTATTTTATAATAAAATCACCGTTATTAGTGACACTACATGTACTTAATGAATTACTTAACGTTTCCCATGTATTGGCCCTGCTTCCGCGGTAAAAGCTGTTTTTTTCTTAAATGCTATGCGACAATGCTTAACCCTTCAAACTTTGTTATACAAATTTCAACAGCGTTACCTATAACCTTTCGGAATTTTATCAGACCAAGAATTGACGTTTACATCGGAAACGTTTTTCTCGACTCTGTATTTTCAAACAAATGCTATTTTAATTGCGTCGCAATCCATACATATCCTGACGTTATAATACATCGTTCATTAAATTACGTTCTTTACATCGCAACATTAGGATATCTACGGATTGCAACGATATGGAAATACCATTTTTTCGACCACACGGAGCCGAACGAAAATTTGGGTTAAATAATCTGAAGGCTTTTGAGAAACAATTCTTTAAATTAATTAACGTAGAATTTGAAGATAAAAAGGAAAAGAAACCCAGTAGGTTTTCAGGGAGACGTAATTGTGTCGGAGATTCCGAAATATATTTTTTTTGCGTCGTGCGACATTGAAAAATAAGTTGAAACGATACGCGTCTACTTTCTTTTCGGGAATTGGTGAGTTGTAGAAAAACTCCACGGTGTTATGCCCATGTTCTACTATCGTGTGAGATTATTGAAAATGCGTTTCAATGCCGAACGACATCCATTGCAAATATAATTCGGGGAGTCATTGAATTCTCCTTATTGAGTTATTCAACCAACAGACGCATTAATGTCAAAAGACATCGATTGTATAATCCATCGAGAATGTACTCTGTTGTCTATGAAGAAACTCATTCTTTCCTTATTTTACAATAACATCTCCGTAATTGGTGTCACTTAATTAATTGCTTAAACCGGCGAGCAAGTCCTTCCTTTAAAGACGATGGACGGCGGTCGGAGTTATGGAGAAGCAGGCGGGATACGTGGCAACGCGGTCTCCTGGAAACGTGGCAACGCGGTTTCTTGGAAATGAGGCGAGGATCTCAAAGGGGAGATAAGCGCGAGGTCAGCGTTTCGAGTGAGGAGGAACCGCGCTGGAGACATTCCATTGTGCTCTGATGACACTGAGTTCATGACCAGTGATCATGAAATCATTCTTTCCATGATAGTAACATTAAGTACACGTTGTCAAATGTGCGACGCAGACGTGAATGCAACTCTTACAGCAAGCCACCTCGGGGGTGTGTGGCAGGGGGTGCATAGACACCAGGAACAATGACGCAACAAACTAAAATGAACACTACAAAACAAGGACGTGAGTCACACGTTGATTTGAACATGCAGGTAATTAAAAAAAAATACTATGGACCTACTCTGACCTCCATAATTACCACCGATTTACGCGATGTTTAACGTTCTGCTCTGGAATCGTAAGCGGAAAAAATTACATTTTAAATCTGTCCATTTTCATTAGAATTATCGAGCCTACCGTAATAAGTCGGAGCCGGCAGTATATGATTAACGTCAGTAATGAAATTTCCCTCCTTAAATTTTCCTAGAAGATTATAATTCAGCCTGCGTTGTGACAGCGATTCCCATCCCAATTCGGCTAACGGTTTCCAATCATTTGCTTTGCCTCCATGTACGTTTTCTGTCTTCGCTCCTAAGACCAAAAGTTAGTTCATGAAAGGATTATTTCCGGATCATGTGGTGTAGGAATTCGGAGTTGAGCAACTGACAAAAAAAATCGTCCCATTTATTCGACTGGCTACCTCGGCAGGACATGCGGCCGAACGAAACATGAGTTGGCGAAACCAAAGCCATACTGGATCCCTTACCTCGAAACAATAGCGGGGCAGATGATGTTGCTATGCGTTTAAAATTCGCTTTGAACGCCTTGCAATTTATTAATATGCTTTTCTTTTAATTCTTGGGAGGAAAAGTAAGGCGATAATTCACATGGACGGTGCGTGCTAGTAACTCTCGAGGAATGCCGCAGTCGAAATCTACTTTCGACCAAAATATTATGCGCACTCGAGTGTGAAGGGTGTTAACAAGTAACGATTGCAACGATATTGAAATAGCATTTGTTCGACCACTCGGAGCCAACGCTTATGATAACATTTAATTGCAGTATCGTTTCCTTTTAAAAATAAAATACTTTAAGTTGTAGAAAACGCTTAAAACATTCTTGTTTGTGTTGCATTTAAATTTGATGTGAAGGCTTTTCAGAAAAAGAATTGTAAATGAATTGACGTAGAATGTAACGGCCAAAATATTGATACGATTACATTTCCTGTAGTTCTTTCGTTAAGTATATAGGAACCCTTGGAGTGCACATAATGTTTTGGTCGACAGTAGGCGAGAGGCAGGTATGCTAACGGAAAGTATGCCAGTTTTGGAGATGGCACGGAAATGGAATGCATACAATTATTTATTTGAAGAAGCAAAGAAAAAAAGAATCCCATTACGTTTCCAGGAAGACCTAAAAAAAACGGATTTAAGAAACTCATTCTTTCCTTATTTTACAATAACATCACCATAATCGGTGTAACGTAATAAATTACTTAACGTTTTCCATGTATTGGCCCTGCTTCCGCAGTAGAAGCTGGCGTTTTCTTCATTGCTACGCATCTGCTCCGTCTGGTATCTTCTCCTGGTTCTCCGTAAATATGGCGATGGTACGTTGGCGCGGTGGACGTGTGATTTCTAAGATTTTTGGAGTCGAACCCACGACCTCTGGGTGTGATGCGAGAACTGCTTCCAAAGGGACCTCATATCCTTTATGCAGGGTAAAAAATTCATAGATCTGTCTCCAATAGTAAAACAGCAAATCGTGGTTCCTTGTAAATACGGCGATGGAACGTTCGCGCGGTGGATGTGTGATTTCTAAGATTTTTGGAGTCGAACCCACGACCTCTGGGTGTGATGCGAGAACTGCTTCCAAAGGGACCTCATATCCTTTATGCAGAGTAAAAAATTCATAGATCTGTCTCCAGTAGTAAAACAGCAAATCGTGGTTCTTTGCATCGATTACCTACGTTTGTTTGCATGGGAAATTCGAATTCCCGCTGCGAAGTCGAATCAAAATGGCGGATTACATTAGACAAATGCGTGTCACGACCCGATATTTACGGACCTTGGATGGGGTGAGAGAGAAGCCGGCGGCAAGGCGATGATTTCCCGCCTTTAAAGGGGATAGCACAAGGTCGGCGTTAGGAGCGACAAGGAACCGCACTTGATTTTCTGTTGAAGGGTGTCCAGCACTCTGGAAAACCTGGAAATCTCAGGGAATTGTGTATTCATTGGAAATATGACTTCGACTCAGGAATTTTCGGTGGTGTGAATATGTAAAAAAGCGACGGAAATAATTGCCATTTCTGGCAGTTTCATAGTGAAATTTCCCGTGTTGCATTTAGCATTTCTGCAGTTACCGAGATTGCAATGATTTCTCCATACACTGTGTACGATGCATAGTCCTGTCCCGTGAATATATAATCTTTGTTCTTAGTAGGCATGTCATTACTATCAGAAGACCCCGAGTGCTTTCCGCCCGTCGCAACGGCTTTCAGCGACAGAAACAAAGTAGTTGTTCAAGCCTCGATAAGACTGCTAATAAACAGGAAATGGATCTTAGTAAGTCGAAATGTACGTAAGCCGAAAATTAAGTCCGTTCTCCAAAACTAAATCCGTGTTCCGGAGATTTCAATCGATGCGGAGAAACGTGAGGAAAATTTACCGACAATTTCCTTCAGTTATTTCCTGCGAAATTCAACAACTCATATTTTTATATTTAATGTATTTGCATAAGTAAACGATAATTTCGCCGTAAGTTGCGTAATGTTGTAACTCCGAATTCCACGGATGTGCGAAAGCACATTTAGGAGGTAAATTATGAAAGTGGATCGTTGATTTCACTTTCTTTACGTAGAACTGGCGTCCTTGGATATCGTGTTGACATGTAATGATGATAGCATCTCAATCCAGGTGTTTGCTGATTACAGCAGCTTTCAGTGTCAGTCCTGAAATAAACAATTACGGTAATAACCAAGTCTTTTCTGCAACATAATTTCTGTTCCAACTTTTTCTTATTTTATATCAACATGTCTTTTGGCTGCAATTTAAAAATTGATGACAATCGGGGCCAGTGTATTTACGTAGCTTCGTACTACGTAGTAAGCCGTATCGTAATGGAGTGAGCGTAATAATTTAAATGCGATATCGCTATGAACTGTTACGAAGATTGTTCCGTTGCGTAGAAGATAAGATGTTTTTTACGCGACTTTGCGACGAAAATTAATTAGTGGCAACGAAAATACTGCAGGTAGATTGATGATAAAAATTTACCAATTTCTTCTGTGTACCTCGTTGAAACCTCGACAGCTATTCGATATTTTCTCCGCCTGCAGGTATTAAAACGAACATTTTACTTTTTGGTGCTCGCGTTCGTAAATCTACGGCATCCCTTTAGATAAATTTTTCACTTATGTCAGTACGGATTTTTTGGGCAATCCGAGACGTACGTAACTCGGGGACTGCCTGTAGTTAGGTGTTTCGACAATGAAAATATCTATATCTACGTAATACCCTGCAAGCCACCATTAAGGTGTGTGGCAGGGGGTGAACTCTCACCGAACATGTAACCTTGTTCCCGAGCGCCAGCACAATAATGTACGATGTTGGATTTTTTTTAATTTTCCTCCAAATGTGCAGGATTTGGTTTATTTTGCTCAAAATGCAAGATTAGCCATGATACTTACTTTCATTCACACAAAATAAAATACATACCCAACGTCCTCTTACAGTTGACGAGAAAATAATCTACATTTCCTCTCGAAAAATAAAACTTATGTCAGGAAAACCTGGAAATCTCAGGGAATTATCAAATGCCCAGCTGTCCTGTCCTGTCGTCTGAAATCCTCGATTGTGCTCTGATGACATTGAGTTCACGACCAGTGGTAATGAAATCATTCTTTCCATGAAAGTAACACTATACACACGTTGTCAAATGTGCGACGCAGACGTGAATGCAACTCTTACATTGTTGGTGGATTCCGGATTTTGGCAGTGGAACTGCATCTACTGTGAATAGCATTTAGTTGGGTGCGAGGACTTTTGGAAATCCACGTCATGAGCCCAGCATTCGCTACTGTCGTCAAAAACATATCCCTGGGTTGTCATCAGTTCCTGAAATGGCGGTTTTTAGCATATCTTTTGAGTGACACGTTTTTCCGTGAGAAAAAGTCGGTTTTTTTTTGCTGTGGAAATTCGTCCTTCTGTGTCAAATGCATTTAATTTTACGCGCAGAAATTCCAAAGCTTTTCTTCAGAGTGAGCTGTTTCTTCTTGTGAGGCACGAATACGGGAAAAGTAGCTGATTTCTCGTGAATCCCAGCGTACGATTAAATTGAACGAACACATTGTCTCAGGTGTGACTAGGCAAAACATTTGCACTACTTATTTCGAGCGAAAACCTCTGTTCTGACGCTTCCCGTACATTGTGGAAGTTCCACGTTCCCAGCCTGCCTTAGAGAGCGATGTGCACATTGTCATTTCAGTTTCATTTCCCACCGACGGCGCCAGCTCCCGGGACGGTGTCGTGTTACACGACGGCGGTGAAAAGGCGGCAAAAACGTGCCGAGAAATCGTGACACAACGTAGGCGATGCGAGAGGGGGGGGGGGGGGGGGAGAACGGATGATTCCCTGCGTGGAAGGGGATGGATGATAAGACTGTCTCGGTAATAATTCCCTTCGTTCTCATCTGTCTCCTATCTTCAGTAATGCTTTCATTTCATTCTTTTCATTAACGGCAACGATGACCCAGTAAGGAGTAAGGAAACAATGTGAAAATATTTCTTAACGTAGAAAAAATGACACTTCGCACAACGGATTACTGGTGATCATTAATTATATGCATCCAATGTACAAAATAAGAATACTGAATGTCGTGTCTACGTGGAAAGCGTTATAAGCGTATTCAATTGTTGTAAAGCGTGAGTGAAGTACGCATTAGCTATATCGGAATGACAATGGAAATTGTCCCTAGCAACAAAAGTGTAAACAGCCTGAGGAAGGCGTGAACAGCGAACAAAAAATCACATTTTCCCAGTTTACGGACCAGGGAATGAAAATTGATTGCAAAAGGTAACATTTGTTTTCATTTTCGAACAGAAATGAAACTCGCACGTCTATTCTTTCATATTTTACTTACCAGGAGAACAATGCCAGGCACCAAAAATTATCCCTTTCCCCCAATTTTAAATTCATAGGTGAATTAAATCCTCTCAAGACGTGATGAAGACGATATCTCGGGATTCTTCATTTTTCTGGTACTCACCGGGTGTACGTGTACATTCCGTAAAAATCAAGGCACTCTACGCGTTAGGGAAACGCCCAGGAATTTTTATCAATGAGGGACGAGAGCAGCTTCATTAACGGTAGTAATTGCCGTTTATTTTACGAACGACCGCATAGTTTACTACGGATCGTCCTCACATTTTCAGAACCACTGTCATGGAATTTTCGATGACCACCTTCTCGCATGCGATGCGAAAAAAATTATCGTCGACCTGGCTTATTTGTTACACGTAGAAATTTTCATTCCGTTAATCTTATAAACTTTCCATTGCCTTCAACTTTGCACTTTGAAACGCCATTCGTTATTCCACACACCAGACGTCTTTACAGCGCGTCCACCACGTTAACTGTAATTAATAATGGTTGTGTGTCTTACCTGTACGATGACCTTCACGTTGGTATGCAAAATTTGGGCACGGTAAAAAATGAAAGAATTACTGTGGAACTGGTACAACACACATGTGTAATTTCTTAGAAGAAATTGTAAATGAACTTGTTTCCCTGAAACGTGACGTTACTTCTACTTTTCGCATAGGGGACGACGCACTTTCCATGAAATAATCGGACGACTTTCGTCCTTCCTAGGAAATCAGTTACCATTGCATGCGTGAACTTCTCAATGGATGGCATTCATAAGTTTCCTTTCATTTTTCCGTGAATGGATTACTTGTGCCATGACCGGGAACAGCGTGATATTCCGTTAAAAAACATCAACTACCTATCCAATTGCTGGCTGAAATTTGCAAGCGACAATGCTCGAGCGTTCCTTGGTAACTACTGCATAGCAACGGAAATGTCGTTCCTCCTTCACCTCTGCTGTGTACTCACGGAAATGAAGCCGGCGGACTGAAATTACGGAGTCCCATGGAAGCAGTCCACCCATGTGATCTTCATTTGAAAGTGAGTTTTCACATTTCATTCTCCGTGCAGTCGGTTGCATGAATGAAGCATTGCAAGATGCAATGAATTAATGCCGGAAAGACGTCCGCGAGGAGAGAGGACTATGTTTGATTTTTACGAAATTTTATCTTCATTTCCTTGCTTTTCGGCCTTACAATAGTGCGATTTGTGTGCGTGACATTGTCAAAGTGGGCTGCGAATACCAAATCATCGGCAAGGTCAGTTAACCTGTAACGGTATAACAATTATCCTCATCATCCATCGGCATTGCTAAGAAATAGGTAATTGTTTGCCCTTTGCAACATGTTATGTTCCTACTTCCCTGCTATCTTTGCATAAAGTTCTTCTTTTCGCGAGTCGAAAATTAATTTCCTACCACGCTCGCGAGGTACGGCATATGCAGTCACCCGTATGTCTTTCTGAACCATGTTCCGGTGGAATTTGTCCTGCCCTCGTTGCACTACAGTTTTAACCGCTCTGTATTCCACAAAGTTGGTCTCATTCCTTCACTGCCGTGTTAAAATTTGAGTGACGGATATTCACGCAGCTATTGACAGTGTGTACCCAATTCCATCGTTAAGTTAGGCGGATGATAGCGTTCTCTCATTCTTTTCTCGTCACTGTTAATAGCAGCTATGCTTCGTGTCATCTCGGTGGAGAGAACTGTAGAATGCGTTGAATAAGTCACTCGAGAATTCATTCTCGCCCTTATTTTTAGCGTTCCGTGTTTACAGGGCGGCAGAAATGTACACTTTAAGAATGAATTTTAACTTTAAGCATGGCTTTCAACGTGAATCAGGTTCAACAATTATTGTCGAACAGGTAGTAATTAATTTAATGGAAGTATTTCACAGCTTGATTGGGAAATAACGATTTAGGGATGAATTTTAAGATTGGCTTCCAACGTGAATCAGGTTCAAAATAGCAGTGGAAAAGCAAGGGAAGCGATTCAATGAATTAAATGCAATGGGAAAGAAAATATATTAATTAAATACTGAACTGTTGAAGGCGGAGATGGATAAATCAACTGATAGATTTGATTGCTAACGTACTCCATTCACTTGTCTTCGTGGATCTGCATCCATGCATCGTAACATTTATGCTTATGTGAGCGTGTCTTTTCTCGCCAACGTCCACACCACGTTGAAAACACCGGTTCTCGTCCGATCACCGAAGTTAAGCAGCGTTGGGCCCGGATAGTACTTGGATGGGTGACCGCCTGGGAACACCGGGTGCCGTTGGCAATTTTTTTTTTTTTTTTCGGTATGCTTGGTTGGGTAGGGCTGCTCCGCTTCGCTCCGCAGCCCTATCTAGCCGAGTTTCCATATCTCCTTCTACGATAATAACATTTTTAAAGCAGCGTATAAGAGTCACTGTATCAGGCGTACCATCTGGAAATATTGTATCTGCCGTGAGGTAGTTCAGCATTGCGGAGATGCAGGACATTGACTAAGTCGAACGTTTGGGACGGCGAGGACGAGCCTCCGCCTTTGCATAAATCACCCGATGCTTATGGTAGGCGCGTATAATTTGGTTGAGGTTTGTTGGAATCCACCTGCCCACGGGACCGCCTGGGAACACCGGGTGCCGTTGGCAATTTTTTTTTTTTCCGCGTTCGTCGACGTCTTTCTGGCTCCATTGTTGATTTTAACTGATTTTTATTTCAATTTCCTTCCTTTTCGGCCGCAATAGTGCAATCGCAAGTTTCATCGGTGCACGTCTCTGATAAATTATTCATCTGGGATGTAATTGCCGACACATTAGTCAGTATTTAGCACGTCGTGATAGTAGGAGTGAAGTGGCGTTAACTCGAATTGACTATGGTGTGTTTAACGTGTCATGTACATGTTTAAAGTTCTTATGGCAGCTGGAAGCATTTGATACAAGGTGTGTTCGTAATTTACCGCGAAGGAAACTGTGAGAGGTTTATGTCTTGGAACACTTTGTCCTTCTTGTTGTCTGTTTGAACTATGAACGCGCGGGGAAACAATCCGTCTTTTCAGTGAATTAAGATTGTGTGCTCTCGGCATGCAGCATGAGAATTTACTCTGTAAGTAATTGTATGCGAATTGACATTCAACACTCGTAGAGGGCCATGCTTTTTAGCTTTCCGCAGTGCGTGGAGACAGTGACGGCTTCCTTTGTTTCTTTTCGCGGCGTGGCAACAGCTACGACTGACATTGTTTCTTTTCGCGCCGTTTCTTGGCAGGCGGCGACATTGTATGTCGCGAACCGTCCGAGGAAGGATGTATGGTGGAATATCAGTATCTATCGACGAGGACGTCTTTCTGGCTTCATAGTTGATCTGTACGGAATTTTATTTTCACTTCATTCCGTAAAGGCCGCAATAGTGCGCGATGTGCAATCGCACACTTCAGCAATGACGATAACTCTTTCATCTGGGATGTAATTGCCGACACCGTTTGAAACAGTGCCTAACGGTCGGGAATGGCGGGAAAATCACAAATTATGACGAAGAGCGCGTTGCTATGGACGGGAAGCGCCTAGCAACAGGAGCAACGGACTATGGGACGCTTTCCCGCCTTTTTTCCATGGAAACCGCCAGGGCAGCGCATGCCGCGGAGCGTTTCTCTGAACGATGGCGACATGTACGCGCGCACGGAGAGTGTTAACGGCGGAAAACAATTGAGCGGTGACACAGGACGTGCAAGGAGGACTTTGGGCATCATTTTTTGACTCCTCGTCGTCGAAAAATTGGCATGCGGGAGTGCGAAGATACGCGCAAAGGATGAAAGGGAAGCATGGTAAGTGAACTCAATCTCAGCAGAACATATCGTGAAAGGATTAGGGCCTTAAAAAAGGCCGTTGTTTGCAGTGAATTCTTCGATGGAAGAATTTAGTCCAAGTCCCGATCCAGCAGAGCCGGTCTTCAGTTTCCCGTGGGGCGTATCCACCGTCTGCTGCGCAAGGGCAACTACGCCGAGCGCGTCGGTGCCGGCGCACCCGTCTACCTGGCCGCCGTCATGGAGTACTTGGCCGCTGAGGTCCTCGAGTTGGCAGGCAATGCCGCCAGGGACAACAAGAAGACGAGGATCATTCCCCGTCACTTGCAGCTTGCCATCCGCAACGACGAGGAGTTGAACAAGCTCCTTTCCGGCGTCACCATCGCCCAGGGAGGTGTCCTGCCTAACATCCAGGCTGTCCTCCTGCCCAAGAAAACCGAGAAGAAGGCATAAGCCACCAGCTTTGTTGAGTAAAAGGTCCTTTTAAGGACCAGAACGATAACAAAGAGTGTACCTCATGAGAGTAGAGCACGAGAAATACTAGGAGAAAAATATGCCTCGCAAGAAAGTAAAAAAAAAAATTTTTTTTCTTAATGCCTGGAAGAGGAAAATAAAATTATGACGTACATTGCAAAATATCCACTAGCCGAACGGCTTGAAGGACTAAAAATAAAATATGGAATAAATGACAAACGAAATTGGCGAAAACACTCCGATTACGTCTGAGATGAAGGACGTTGATGAAAATGATGGTAACTAGAGAAATAACAAGGAGTCGAAACTTAGTATTAACCGGATTTCACGTTGTACGTGCTGTGTGTGGACGATCGTACGAGAATATGTCGAAATACATTGAAGCGCTCCACCATGACAACGACGATGGGCGCTCATTGCTGTGAACAACGACAATTGGATAACAATAAGCATTTTAATCCAATGGCAGGAGAGTAATGATTGTTGTGCATTGTCGGCACAACAATACTATGTATGACGCCACAATGGGTAACCATGGAAACACGCTGCTTTGTGGAAGCTGAGCGCGATTTGGTAATCGATCAGTCATTCACAGGGCTCCTTTCGCAAATATTTTTTTTTATAATTTTTTTTAATGAACGTAGCAGTGATTGGCAATTGTTAGTTAAATCATTGGACAATATTTTGGTCCTGAGAAGGACCTTTTTTCGTGACCACGAGGTGTCGATTGTGGTCGGAGGCGTCGATCGTCTAACCGCCGAACCCGTAGAGGGTGCGGCCCTGCCTCTTCAGAGCGTAGACCACGTCCATGGCGGTGACGGTCTTCCTCTTGGCGTGTTCGGTGTAGGTGACGGCGTCGCGGATGACGTTCTCGAGGAACACCTTGAGCACTCCGCGGGTCTCCTCGTAGATGAGTCCGGATATACGTTTCACTCCTCCTCTGCGGGCCAGACGGCGGATGGCCGGCTTGGTGATTCCCTGGATGTTATCGCGGAGAACCTTGCGATGACGCTTGGCGCCTCCCTTTCCCAGGCCTTTTCCTCCCTTGCCACGTCCGGTCATCTTGGTGCTGCTTCGTTGAAGTCGCTGTGGGATGAAATCAGAATCGCCTCCTTTTATAAGGTTCCGAGCGGAGAGGTCCAAGAGAGACGTTCTCAGCCAATCAGGAGGCAGGAAGGTTGGAGGCAGTTTGAATTTTCGCCCAATCGGGAGCCAGGAATTTATAACGGCGCGCACAGGAGGACATAAATAGCGGACCCAGAATTTGGCTAACCGATTTCCGTTCCAGCAACGATGGCACGTACCAAGCAGACCGCCCGCAAGTCCACCGGAGGCAAGGCTCCAAGGAAGCAGCTGGCCACCAAGGCCGCTCGCAAGAGCGCGCCGGCCACCGGAGGTGTGAAGAAGCCACATAGGTATCGCCCTGGTACCGTGGCCCTCCGAGAGATCAGGAGATACCAGAAGAGCACGGAGCTCCTGATCCGCAAGCTGCCCTTCCAGCGTCTCGTCCGTGAGATCGCTCAGGACTTCAAGACCGATCTCCGCTTCCAGAGCTCTGCCGTTATGGCGCTCCAGGAGGCCTCAGAGGCTTACCTCGTCGGTCTCTTCGAGGATACCAACCTCTGCGCCATCCACGCCAAGCGCGTCACCATCATGCCAAAGGACATCCAATTGGCACGTCGTATCCGTGGAGAGCGTGCTTAGGCGTTGCGTAGTTACGCTCATAAACAAAGGTCCTTTTCAGGACCAATCCATTGTCCATGATTTAACAATACAATTGCCAAAACGTTAGGAAAGAGAGATGACGAAAGAATTGAGTACTTTCACGGCTCGATCAAGAAAAATTCTTGGTGTGACGTCGGAGTGAATCTCACGACAATGTTTCCGTTACATTTTGCGCGCCATTTCATTCAGTTAGTGGCCACGTGCTCACTACACTGTGATACGATGACGCAAATGATGCCCTGCTATGACACGACGGTGAGCCACACGACAATGTACATGGATGTGTGCGTTGCCGTGATACAATGTGTTTCCAGGATGCGACAATGTAAGCAGTAATGCGTTGCCATGCTCTGCGTCTCCAGGAGACGACAATGTAAACAGTTATGCGTTGCCATGTTACAATGTGTCTCCAGGAGACGACAATTCTAACAATAAATCGTTGCCACGATACAATGTGTTTCCAGGAGACGACAATTTCAACAATAAATCGTTGCCCTGATACAATGTGTCTCCAGGAGACCGCCTAAATCATCTCCCTGCACGACAATGTACATGTTACGCCTCGCACATGATCCATTGCCTCGTGATTTCCAAGCATCGTCATGTTATGGGCATATTTTTTAGAGAGGCGATTTTCGGGACTTTTTTTTTTTTTTTTTTTGACATTTTCTCGACATAGTAAAACACAAATCTGAGACATATTGATGGCCCTAAAAAGGGCCGTAGTTGAACGCAGCGACGAGTGCGAATGCGTTCACTTCTTCTTCTGTGCCGCCGGCTTCTTGGCCGCGGGCTTCGCCTTGGTGGGAGTCTTCTTGGGCTTGGGCGCCTTCGGCTTCGTGGGCGCCTTCTTCGCCTTGGACGGTGACTTGGCGGCTTTGGCTGCGGCACCGGAAGAAGCGGCGGCGGCTTTGGGCTTGGCTGCGGCCTTCTTGGGCTTGTCGGCGGCCTTCTTGGCTTTCTTCGCCGGTGGCGCGGACTTGGAGCGCTCCTTGGGCGCCGCCCGCTTGGTGGCCGCCTTGTCGGTCGTCTTCTTGACTCCTGCCTTTGGTTTCTTCACCCCGGTCTTCTTGGCGGCGCCGGCCTTCTTCACCTTGGCGGCGACTCCCGAGGGAGCGGCCTTCTCCTTGAGCGTGGTGGAGGAGAGCTTGAAGGAGCCGGAGGCCCCCTTGCCCTTGGTCTGCACCAGGGTTCCGGCGGTGACGGCCGCCTTCAGGTACTTCTTGATGAAGGGCGACAGCTTCTCGGCGTCGACCTTGTAGCTGGCGGCGATGTACTTCTTGATGGCCTGCAGGGAGGATCCTCCGCGCTCCTTGAGGCTCTTGACGGCGTTGTTCACCATCTCAGACGTTGGTGGATGCGAGGGCTTTGCGCGCGCCTTCTTGGCGGCGCCGCCCTTGCTCGCCTTCTTGGAAGCCGCGGAGGCTCCCGAGGAAGGCAGGGGCTTGACGGCCACGGTGCCGGACGGCTGGGTTGCCGGTGGTGCGGCGGCTGCTGCTCCGGATGCTGCGTCTGCCATAGTTCCTGCGTGAGACACGAAAGGAAAATCGTTGGTTCGGATTTTTGTCACTTAGGACTTACATTACTGTCGTACCATTTCGGAGCAAATGCTTCTCTCGTCGGCGCAGCGTCGGCGCGGTTCTCGGAGTGTTTGTACTCGACTCTCCGACGGGCGATCGCCTTTTGGTGGGTGTGGGCGGCGACCCCGTGGTGCGCCTTGCACCGCGGGAGTGGTGGGGGTTGCGGTCGTCCGCCGACGTCGCGCCCCGCTCCGTGGGTGCAGCGCGTGGTCCGTGGCGCGCGGTGTAAATACGGCATGTGTCCCGCGCGGCTGCGGAGTCCGGAAATAACGGCTCGCGGGCGCTCCCGGGCGCGGCGTGGCGCCGTTTTGGCGGGGCCGTCGGACGGCGTCATCCTTCGCCTGCGTCCCTGCAGGGCTGCTAGTCGGTGGGTCGCGTCTCGGCCGCTGGGAGTGCCCCCGAGGAGAGGCGCCCTTCGGACGGCCGGCGGGTGCGTGCGATTTCGGCATTGCCCTTTGTTTTTCGGGTTGAGGGTGCGGGAGGACTGGGTGGACGGCCGGTGCTCGAACCGCGGTCCGCGAGACCGCGCCTTTCGACGAGTTGGTCGCGAATCCAGAGTTCCTTTGAGAATGCTAATTTTTAAGCGCGCCGCGGTACGGACACGTCATTACTGGAGATGGGTATATTTTCCGAGACCGAAGCTATTCCGGAAGCTCGAAACATTTTTTTTCTTATTCTGGATAGCGAGCATCGTTGTTCCACTTGATAGAAACTGATGTATGCTTTGCCGACTCCCACTCGACCACGTTGTGAACTCGTCAGACATCGAAATGGTCATTACATTCCGTCGGCCGCTGTCGTGAAATGGTACGCCATTTGATAACAGTTCCACTTCCAATTGCATAAGAAAATGCTAGGATTGCAGGAAAGGATAATTTCCGTACTGCACCGCTAACGGGACACGAAAGCCTATCGTTACAACGGAGACAACGTACTGATATGCTTGTAGCTAAGAAATCGTCCCACTGCCAGACGCAGTAAAAATCAATGTTGATGTGATCCATAAGCCACTGTGTGAAATATTTTGTGAAATATTCGTCTCCGTTGACATCGGGCACGTTTCCTGCCTAACGTGGGTCCTAATACCTAGTTCGATCATAATAAACGATCTCAATCATGGGTTTTATACTCGTCGTAAAAATCGTTTCTTTCATTTTTTTGTTGATTGAGGGCCATAACTGTTGAAGCTTTCTTTCAAGTTCCCCGAATAAAAAAATTCCGTAGCAAACAATAAAAAGGGGCATCTGAAAGCGCGAATACAGCCAAGTCCTTCTAATAACGCATAGCGGTCAATTCTTGTTGTGTGTTTTTGGGAGGAAAAGTAAGGCGATAATTCACGTGGACGGTGCGTGATAGTTACGCTCGAGGAATGCCGCAGTCGAAATCTACTTTCGACCAAAATATTATGCGCACTCGAGTCTGAAGGGTGTTAACAAGTAACTGTAACTGCAGAAAATGTAATGATATTATATTTTTCTCCTTCAATTCCACGTTTTTTTTGTGCACTTTAATTTTCTTCATTGTACGTTGGCATTTCTAATTAAAACTTGAATGGAAAAAGTGACTTTGCTCAACTAACACGCCGTGCTTACAAGGTTATTTCTCAAAAACCCTTCAAACTATTTTATCCGCATTTCAACGAAATATATGAAGAAGAATATTTATGCTTTTCCTATAACTTTCGGAATTTTATCAGCCCGAGAATTGATTGTGCAATCATTTTCATCAGAAACGTACTTCTCGGCTCATTTTAACTGCGTTACAATCCTTAGATATCCTGATGTTATAATACATGGTTGTTAAAAGCGTAATTTGATCAAATTAGTCCAGTAAATTACGTTCTTTACGACTGTATCATAACATTTGGATATCTAACGATTGCGACGATAATGAAATAGCATTTGTTCGACCACACAGAGCAGGGAGAAACGCTTATGATAGAAATGATTACAGTATTGTCGTCTCTGTTATAGATGAAATACTTAATGTTACAGAAAACGCTTAAAACATTCTTGTTTGTTTTGCATTAAAATTTGGGTTGAGTAATCTGAAGGCTTTTGAGAACCAAATTTTTAAATTCATTGACGTGGAATTTAACGACCAAAATATTGATACGATTACATTTTCTGTGGTTATTTCGGTACGTATATAGGCACCCTTTGAAGGAAACCGAGAGCCAGGAATGCTAACGTAAAATATGCCAGTTTTGGAGATGGCACGGAAATGGAATGCATCCCACGTGACAAAAAAAAAACCCAAAAAATCGCGCGCGCCTTCGGCGCGCGCTTTTCTGTCCACCTCCCCTATACACTATCACCGCTGCCGATGAGTCTACGGATTCCGTTCCTGTTCCGACATGTCCACAGACATCCCGGATGCAATGCGCTGGACTTGAGGCTATGCGTGCACGTGTGCACACTTTTTGTACAAATTCTCACAGAGGTTCACGTCTGCATCTCTTTCATCAATTATTTCCTTTTTTTTTTATTTCCTATCATCTTTCATTTCATTATAGTTACAAAGCGATTCCGAAATACATTGCGGCCGTTAATAACAAGTTTAAATGATACGCACTTCTCGACAATTGCTGACTTGTAGCCCAGCAAAAACTCCACGCTTATCGTATGTGTGATTGAAGAAAATGCGTTTCAATGCCGAAAGACATCCATTGCAAACGTTATTCGGGGGTTATTAACTTTTCCTTACTGAGTAATTCAATGTCATAAGACATCTATGTACTCTGTTGTCTTAGTGTCACTAATTACTTAAACCGGGGACCACGTTTCCCATGTATTGGCTCTGCTTCCGCTGTAGAAGCTGCCGTTTTCTTCATTGCTCCGCAACAATGCTTGCCGCCTTCCTTTGATATTACTTCCCGGGCTGCCGCCGATGGCACCATCGTCCGGCGGCAAGGCGATGATTTCCCGCCTCTAAAGGGGATAGCACAAGGTCAGCGTTGGTTCTGAGTAGGATCCGATGTCCTCTGAAATCCTCGATTGTGCTCTGATGACATTGAGTTCGTGGCCAAAAAAAAAAATCGGATTGTGGTCCTCGTTACGGTTTCACTTTCCCGACTGCCGAAGACACTAGGGATTATGTTTCAGTGCCGACATGTGCGTTCCCGGATGCAATGCGCAGGACTTGAGGCAATGCGTGCAGGACTTTTTTACAAATTCTCACAACGTTTCGCAGTTGCTTTCATCTACTATTTTTTAATGTACTATATTTGGTGAGCTGTAGCCCAGGAAAGAAACTGTTATGCCCATGTTCTACTATCGTGTGATATTCAATCAACAGACGCACTAATGTCAAAAGACGTTGATTGTATGATCCTTTCCTTATTTTATAATAAAATCACCGTTATTAGTGACACTACATGTACTTAATGAATTACTTAACGTTTCCCATGTATTGGCCCTGCTTCCGCGGTAAAAGCTGTTTTTTTCTTAAATGCTATGCGACAATGCTTAACCCTTCAAACTTTGTTATACAAATTTCAACAGCGTTACCTATAACCTTTCGGAATTTTATCAGACCAAGAATTGACGTTTACATCGGAAACGTTTTTCTCGACTCTGTATTTTCAAACAAATGCTATTTTAATTGCGTCGCAATCCATACATATCCTGACGTTATAATACATCGTTCATTAAATTACGTTCTTTACATCGCAACATTAGGATATCTACGGATTGCAACGATATGGAAATACCATTTTTTCGACCACACGGAGCCGAACGAAAATTTGGGTTAAATAATCTGAAGGCTTTTGAGAAACAATTCTTTAAATTAATTAACGTAGAATTTGAAGATAAAAAGGAAAAGAAACCCAGTAGGTTTTCAGGGAGACGTAATTGTGTCGGAGATTCCGAAATATATTTTTTTTGCGTCGTGCGACATTGAAAAATAAGTTGAAACGATACGCGTCTACTTTCTTTTCGGGAATTGGTGAGTTGTAGAAAAACTCCACGGTGTTATGCCCATGTTCTACTATCGTGTGAGATTATTGAAAATGCGTTTCAATGCCGAACGACATCCATTGCAAATATAATTCGGGGAGTCATTGAATTCTCCTTATTGAGTTATTCAACCAACAGACGCATTAATGTCAAAAGACATCGATTGTATAATCCATCGAGAATGTACTCTGTTGTCTATGAAGAAACTCATTCTTTCCTTATTTTACAATAACATCTCCGTAATTGGTGTCACTTAATTAATTGCTTAAACCGGCGAGCAAGTCCTTCCTTTAAAGACGATGGACGGCGGTCGGAGTTATGGAGAAGCAGGCGGGATACGTGGCAACGCGGTCTCCTGGAAACGTGGCAACGCGGTTTCTTGGAAATGAGGCGAGGATCTCAAAGGGGAGATAAGCGCGAGGTCAGCGTTTCGAGTGAGGAGGAACCGCGCTGGAGACATTCCATTGTGCTCTGATGACACTGAGTTCATGACCAGTGATCATGAAATCATTCTTTCCATGATAGTAACATTAAGTACACGTTGTCAAATGTGCGACGCAGACGTGAATGCAACTCTTACAGCAAGCCACCTCGGGGGTGTGTGGCAGGGGGTGCATAGACACCAGGAACAATGACGCAACAAACTAAAATGAACACTACAAAACAAGGACGTGAGTCACACGTTGATTTGAACATGCAGGTAATTAAAAAAAAATACTATGGACCTACTCTGACCTCCATAATTACCACCGATTTACGCGATGTTTAACGTTCTGCTCTGGAATCGTAAGCGGAAAAAATTACATTTTAAATCTGTCCATTTTCATTAGAATTATCGAGCCTACCGTAATAAGTCGGAGCCGGCAGTATATGATTAACGTCAGTAATGAAATTTCCCTCCTTAAATTTTCCTAGAAGATTATAATTCAGCCTGCGTTGTGACAGCGATTCCCATCCCAATTCGGCTAACGGTTTCCAATCATTTGCTTTGCCTCCATGTACGTTTTCTGTCTTCGCTCCTAAGACCAAAAGTTAGTTCATGAAAGGATTATTTCCGGATCATGTGGTGTAGGAATTCGGAGTTGAGCAACTGACAAAAAAAATCGTCCCATTTATTCGACTGGCTACCTCGGCAGGACATGCGGCCGAACGAAACATGAGTTGGCGAAACCAAAGCCATACTGGATCCCTTACCTCGAAACAATAGCGGGGCAGATGATGTTGCTATGCGTTTAAAATTCGCTTTGAACGCCTTGCAATTTATTAATATGCTTTTCTTTTAATTCTTGGGAGGAAAAGTAAGGCGATAATTCACATGGACGGTGCGTGCTAGTAACTCTCGAGGAATGCCGCAGTCGAAATCTACTTTCGACCAAAATATTATGCGCACTCGAGTGTGAAGGGTGTTAACAAGTAACGATTGCAACGATATTGAAATAGCATTTGTTCGACCACTCGGAGCCAACGCTTATGATAACATTTAATTGCAGTATCGTTTCCTTTTAAAAATAAAATACTTTAAGTTGTAGAAAACGCTTAAAACATTCTTGTTTGTGTTGCATTTAAATTTGATGTGAAGGCTTTTCAGAAAAAGAATTGTAAATGAATTGACGTAGAATGTAACGGCCAAAATATTGATACGATTACATTTCCTGTAGTTCTTTCGTTAAGTATATAGGAACCCTTGGAGTGCACATAATGTTTTGGTCGACAGTAGGCGAGAGGCAGGTATGCTAACGGAAAGTATGCCAGTTTTGGAGATGGCACGGAAATGGAATGCATACAATTATTTATTTGAAGAAGCAAAGAAAAAAAGAATCCCATTACGTTTCCAGGAAGACCTAAAAAAAACGGATTTAAGAAACTCATTCTTTCCTTATTTTACAATAACATCACCATAATCGGTGTAACGTAATAAATTACTTAACGTTTTCCATGTATTGGCCCTGCTTCCGCAGTAGAAGCTGGCGTTTTCTTCATTGCTACGCATCTGCTCCGTCTGGTATCTTCTCCTGGTTCTCCGTAAATATGGCGATGGTACGTTGGCGCGGTGGACGTGTGATTTCTAAGATTTTTGGAGTCGAACCCACGACCTCTGGGTGTGATGCGAGAACTGCTTCCAAAGGGACCTCATATCCTTTATGCAGGGTAAAAAATTCATAGATCTGTCTCCAATAGTAAAACAGCAAATCGTGGTTCCTTGTAAATACGGCGATGGAACGTTCGCGCGGTGGATGTGTGATTTCTAAGATTTTTGGAGTCGAACCCACGACCTCTGGGTGTGATGCGAGAACTGCTTCCAAAGGGACCTCATATCCTTTATGCAGAGTAAAAAATTCATAGATCTGTCTCCAGTAGTAAAACAGCAAATCGTGGTTCTTTGCATCGATTACCTACGTTTGTTTGCATGGGAAATTCGAATTCCCGCTGCGAAGTCGAATCAAAATGGCGGATTACATTAGACAAATGCGTGTCACGACCCGATATTTACGGACCTTGGATGGGGTGAGAGAGAAGCCGGCGGCAAGGCGATGATTTCCCGCCTTTAAAGGGGATAGCACAAGGTCGGCGTTAGGAGCGACAAGGAACCGCACTTGATTTTCTGTTGAAGGGTGTCCAGCACTCTGGAAAACCTGGAAATCTCAGGGAATTGTGTATTCATTGGAAATATGACTTCGACTCAGGAATTTTCGGTGGTGTGAATATGTAAAAAAGCGACGGAAATAATTGCCATTTCTGGCAGTTTCATAGTGAAATTTCCCGTGTTGCATTTAGCATTTCTGCAGTTACCGAGATTGCAATGATTTCTCCATACACTGTGTACGATGCATAGTCCTGTCCCGTGAATATATAATCTTTGTTCTTAGTAGGCATGTCATTACTATCAGAAGACCCCGAGTGCTTTCCGCCCGTCGCAACGGCTTTCAGCGACAGAAACAAAGTAGTTGTTCAAGCCTCGATAAGACTGCTAATAAACAGGAAATGGATCTTAGTAAGTCGAAATGTACGTAAGCCGAAAATTAAGTCCGTTCTCCAAAACTAAATCCGTGTTCCGGAGATTTCAATCGATGCGGAGAAACGTGAGGAAAATTTACCGACAATTTCCTTCAGTTATTTCCTGCGAAATTCAACAACTCATATTTTTATATTTAATGTATTTGCATAAGTAAACGATAATTTCGCCGTAAGTTGCGTAATGTTGTAACTCCGAATTCCACGGATGTGCGAAAGCACATTTAGGAGGTAAATTATGAAAGTGGATCGTTGATTTCACTTTCTTTACGTAGAACTGGCGTCCTTGGATATCGTGTTGACATGTAATGATGATAGCATCTCAATCCAGGTGTTTGCTGATTACAGCAGCTTTCAGTGTCAGTCCTGAAATAAACAATTACGGTAATAACCAAGTCTTTTCTGCAACATAATTTCTGTTCCAACTTTTTCTTATTTTATATCAACATGTCTTTTGGCTGCAATTTAAAAATTGATGACAATCGGGGCCAGTGTATTTACGTAGCTTCGTACTACGTAGTAAGCCGTATCGTAATGGAGTGAGCGTAATAATTTAAATGCGATATCGCTATGAACTGTTACGAAGATTGTTCCGTTGCGTAGAAGATAAGATGTTTTTTACGCGACTTTGCGACGAAAATTAATTAGTGGCAACGAAAATACTGCAGGTAGATTGATGATAAAAATTTACCAATTTCTTCTGTGTACCTCGTTGAAACCTCGACAGCTATTCGATATTTTCTCCGCCTGCAGGTATTAAAACGAACATTTTACTTTTTGGTGCTCGCGTTCGTAAATCTACGGCATCCCTTTAGATAAATTTTTCACTTATGTCAGTACGGATTTTTTGGGCAATCCGAGACGTACGTAACTCGGGGACTGCCTGTAGTTAGGTGTTTCGACAATGAAAATATCTATATCTACGTAATACCCTGCAAGCCACCATTAAGGTGTGTGGCAGGGGGTGAACTCTCACCGAACATGTAACCTTGTTCCCGAGCGCCAGCACAATAATGTACGATGTTGGATTTTTTTTAATTTTCCTCCAAATGTGCAGGATTTGGTTTATTTTGCTCAAAATGCAAGATTAGCCATGATACTTACTTTCATTCACACAAAATAAAATACATACCCAACGTCCTCTTACAGTTGACGAGAAAATAATCTACATTTCCTCTCGAAAAATAAAACTTATGTCAGGAAAACCTGGAAATCTCAGGGAATTATCAAATGCCCAGCTGTCCTGTCCTGTCGTCTGAAATCCTCGATTGTGCTCTGATGACATTGAGTTCACGACCAGTGGTAATGAAATCATTCTTTCCATGAAAGTAACACTATACACACGTTGTCAAATGTGCGACGCAGACGTGAATGCAACTCTTACATTGTTGGTGGATTCCGGATTTTGGCAGTGGAACTG
This sequence comes from Platycnemis pennipes, assembly GCA_933228895.1. Lineage (NCBI taxonomy): Eukaryota > Metazoa > Arthropoda > Insecta > Odonata > Platycnemididae > Platycnemis > Platycnemis pennipes. The sequence goes on along the minus strand of CAKOGI010000031.1, from coordinate 32,092 downwards.
CATCTACTGTGAATAGCATTTAGTTGGGTGCGAGGACTTTTGGAAATCCACGTCATGAGCCCAGCATTCGCTACTGTCGTCAAAAACATATCCCTGGGTTGTCATCAGTTCCTGAAATGGCGGTTTTTAGCATATCTTTTGAGTGACACGTTTTTCCGTGAGAAAAAGTCGGTTTTTTTTTGCTGTGGAAATTCGTCCTTCTGTGTCAAATGCATTTAATTTTACGCGCAGAAATTCCAAAGCTTTTCTTCAGAGTGAGCTGTTTCTTCTTGTGAGGCACGAATACGGGAAAAGTAGCTGATTTCTCGTGAATCCCAGCGTACGATTAAATTGAACGAACACATTGTCTCAGGTGTGACTAGGCAAAACATTTGCACTACTTATTTCGAGCGAAAACCTCTGTTCTGACGCTTCCCGTACATTGTGGAAGTTCCACGTTCCCAGCCTGCCTTAGAGAGCGATGTGCACATTGTCATTTCAGTTTCATTTCCCACCGACGGCGCCAGCTCCCGGGACGGTGTCGTGTTACACGACGGCGGTGAAAAGGCGGCAAAAACGTGCCGAGAAATCGTGACACAACGTAGGCGATGCGAGAGGGGGGGGGGGGGGGGGAGAACGGATGATTCCCTGCGTGGAAGGGGATGGATGATAAGACTGTCTCGGTAATAATTCCCTTCGTTCTCATCTGTCTCCTATCTTCAGTAATGCTTTCATTTCATTCTTTTCATTAACGGCAACGATGACCCAGTAAGGAAACAATGTGAAAATATTTCTTAACGTAGAAAAAATGACACTTCGCACAACGGATTACTGGTGATCATTAATTATATGCATCCAATGTACAAAATAAGAATACTGAATGTCGTGTCTACGTGGAAAGCGTTATAAGCGTATTCAATTGTTGTAAAGCGTGAGTGAAGTACGCATTAGCTATATCGGAATGACAATGGAAATTGTCCCTAGCAACAAAAGTGTAAACAGCCTGAGGAAGGCGTGAACAGCGAACAAAAAATCACATTTTCCCAGTTTACGGACCAGGGAATGAAAATTGATTGCAAAAGGTAACATTTGTTTTCATTTTCGAACAGAAATGAAACTCGCACGTCTATTCTTTCATATTTTACTTACCAGGAGAACAATGCCAGGCACCAAAAATTATCCCTTTCCCCCAATTTTAAATTCATAGGTGAATTAAATCCTCTCAAGACGTGATGAAGACGATATCTCGGGATTCTTCATTTTTCTGGTACTCACCGGGTGTACGTGTACATTCCGTAAAAATCAAGGCACTCTACGCGTTAGGGAAACGCCCAGGAATTTTTATCAATGAGGGACGAGAGCAGCTTCATTAACGGTAGTAATTGCCGTTTATTTTACGAACGACCGCATAGTTTACTACGGATCGTCCTCACATTTTCAGAACCACTGTCATGGAATTTTCGATGACCACCTTCTCGCATGCGATGCGAAAAAAATTATCGTCGACCTGGCTTATTTGTTACACGTAGAAATTTTCATTCCGTTAATCTTATAAACTTTCCATTGCCTTCAACTTTGCACTTTGAAACGCCATTCGTTATTCCACACACCAGACGTCTTTACAGCGCGTCCACCACGTTAACTGTAATTAATAATGGTTGTGTGTCTTACCTGTACGATGACCTTCACGTTGGTATGCAAAATTTGGGCACGGTAAAAAATGAAAGAATTACTGTGGAACTGGTACAACACACATGTGTAATTTCTTAGAAGAAATTGTAAATGAACTTGTTTCCCTGAAACGTGACGTTACTTCTACTTTTCGCATAGGGGACGACGCACTTTCCATGAAATAATCGGACGACTTTCGTCCTTCCTAGGAAATCAGTTACCATTGCATGCGTGAACTTCTCAATGGATGGCATTCATAAGTTTCCTTTCATTTTTCCGTGAATGGATTACTTGTGCCATGACCGGGAACAGCGTGATATTCCGTTAAAAAACATCAACTACCTATCCAATTGCTGGCTGAAATTTGCAAGCGACAATGCTCGAGCGTTCCTTGGTAACTACTGCATAGCAACGGAAATGTCGTTCCTCCTTCACCTCTGCTGTGTACTCACGGAAATGAAGCCGGCGGACTGAAATTACGGAGTCCCATGGAAGCAGTCCACCCATGTGATCTTCATTTGAAAGTGAGTTTTCACATTTCATTCTCCGTGCAGTCGGTTGCATGAATGAAGCATTGCAAGATGCAATGAATTAATGCCGGAAAGACGTCCGCGAGGAGAGAGGACTATGTTTGATTTTTACGAAATTTTATCTTCATTTCCTTGCTTTTCGGCCTTACAATAGTGCGATTTGTGTGCGTGACATTGTCAAAGTGGGCTGCGAATACCAAATCATCGGCAAGGTCAGTTAACCTGTAACGGTATAACAATTATCCTCATCATCCATCGGCATTGCTAAGAAATAGGTAATTGTTTGCCCTTTGCAACATGTTATGTTCCTACTTCCCTGCTATCTTTGCATAAAGTTCTTCTTTTCGCGAGTCGAAAATTAATTTCCTACCACGCTCGCGAGGTACGGCATATGCAGTCACCCGTATGTCTTTCTGAACCATGTTCCGGTGGAATTTGTCCTGCCCTCGTTGCACTACAGTTTTAACCGCTCTGTATTCCACAAAGTTGGTCTCATTCCTTCACTGCCGTGTTAAAATTTGAGTGACGGATATTCACGCAGCTATTGACAGTGTGTACCCAATTCCATCGTTAAGTTAGGCGGATGATAGCGTTCTCTCATTCTTTTCTCGTCACTGTTAATAGCAGCTATGCTTCGTGTCATCTCGGTGGAGAGAACTGTAGAATGCGTTGAATAAGTCACTCGAGAATTCATTCTCGCCCTTATTTTTAGCGTTCCGTGTTTACAGGGCGGCAGAAATGTACACTTTAAGAATGAATTTTAACTTTAAGCATGGCTTTCAACGTGAATCAGGTTCAACAATTATTGTCGAACAGGTAGTAATTAATTTAATGGAAGTATTTCACAGCTTGATTGGGAAATAACGATTTAGGGATGAATTTTAAGATTGGCTTCCAACGTGAATCAGGTTCAAAATAGCAGTGGAAAAGCAAGGGAAGCGATTCAATGAATTAAATGCAATGGGAAAGAAAATATATTAATTAAATACTGAACTGTTGAAGGCGGAGATGGATAAATCAACTGATAGATTTGATTGCTAACGTACTCCATTCACTTGTCTTCGTGGATCTGCATCCATGCATCGTAACATTTATGCTTATGTGAGCGTGTCTTTTCTCGCCAACGTCCACACCACGTTGAAAACACCGGTTCTCGTCCGATCACCGAAGTTAAGCAGCGTTGGGCCCGGATAGTACTTGGATGGGTGACCGCCTGGGAACACCGGGTGCCGTTGGCAATTTTTTTTTTTTTTTTCGGTATGCTTGGTTGGGTAGGGCTGCTCCGCTTCGCTCCGCAGCCCTATCTAGCCGAGTTTCCATATCTCCTTCTACGATAATAACATTTTTAAAGCAGCGTATAAGAGTCACTGTATCAGGCGTACCATCTGGAAATATTGTATCTGCCGTGAGGTAGTTCAGCATTGCGGAGATGCAGGACATTGACTAAGTCGAACGTTTGGGACGGCGAGGACGAGCCTCCGCCTTTGCATAAATCACCCGATGCTTATGGTAGGCGCGTATAATTTGGTTGAGGTTTGTTGGAATCCACCTGCCCACGGGACCGCCTGGGAACACCGGGTGCCGTTGGCAATTTTTTTTTTTTCCGCGTTCGTCGACGTCTTTCTGGCTCCATTGTTGATTTTAACTGATTTTTATTTCAATTTCCTTCCTTTTCGGCCGCAATAGTGCAATCGCAAGTTTCATCGGTGCACGTCTCTGATAAATTATTCATCTGGGATGTAATTGCCGACACATTAGTCAGTATTTAGCACGTCGTGATAGTAGGAGTGAAGTGGCGTTAACTCGAATTGACTATGGTGTGTTTAACGTGTCATGTACATGTTTAAAGTTCTTATGGCAGCTGGAAGCATTTGATACAAGGTGTGTTCGTAATTTACCGCGAAGGAAACTGTGAGAGGTTTATGTCTTGGAACACTTTGTCCTTCTTGTTGTCTGTTTGAACTATGAACGCGCGGGGAAACAATCCGTCTTTTCAGTGAATTAAGATTGTGTGCTCTCGGCATGCAGCATGAGAATTTACTCTGTAAGTAATTGTATGCGAATTGACATTCAACACTCGTAGAGGGCCATGCTTTTTAGCTTTCCGCAGTGCGTGGAGACAGTGACGGCTTCCTTTGTTTCTTTTCGCGGCGTGGCAACAGCTACGACTGACATTGTTTCTTTTCGCGCCGTTTCTTGGCAGGCGGCGACATTGTATGTCGCGAACCGTCCGAGGAAGGATGTATGGTGGAATATCAGTATCTATCGACGAGGACGTCTTTCTGGCTTCATAGTTGATCTGTACGGAATTTTATTTTCACTTCATTCCGTAAAGGCCGCAATAGTGCGCGATGTGCAATCGCACACTTCAGCAATGACGATAACTCTTTCATCTGGGATGTAATTGCCGACACCGTTTGAAACAGTGCCTAACGGTCGGGAATGGCGGGAAAATCACAAATTATGACGAAGAGCGCGTTGCTATGGACGGGAAGCGCCTAGCAACAGGAGCAACGGACTATGGGACGCTTTCCCGCCTTTTTTCCATGGAAACCGCCAGGGCAGCGCATGCCGCGGAGCGTTTCTCTGAACGATGGCGACATGTACGCGCGCACGGAGAGTGTTAACGGCGGAAAACAATTGAGCGGTGACACAGGACGTGCAAGGAGGACTTTGGGCATCATTTTTTGACTCCTCGTCGTCGAAAAATTGGCATGCGGGAGTGCGAAGATACGCGCAAAGGATGAAAGGGAAGCATGGTAAGTGAACTCAATCTCAGCAGAACATATCGTGAAAGGATTAGGGCCTTAAAAAAGGCCGTTGTTTGCAGTGAATTCTTCGATGGAAGAATTTACTTTGAGCTGGTGTACTTGGTGACAGCTTTGGTCCCCTCGGAGACGGCGTGCTTGGCCAACTCACCGGGGAGCAGGAGCCTGACGGCCGTCTGCACCTCCCGGGAAGTGATGGTGGATCGCTTGTTGTAGTGAGCGAGACGCGATGCTTCGGCAGCGATTCTCTCGAAGATGTCGTTGACGAAGCTGTTCATGATGCTCATGGCCTTGCTGGAGATGCCGGTGTCGGGGTGGACCTGCTTCAGCACCTTGTAGATGTAGATGGCATAGCTCTCCTTCCTCCTGCGTTTCTTCTTCTTGTCTCCCTTGGAGATGTTCTTCTGCGCCTTGCCCGCCTTCTTGGCAGCCTTTCCGCTGGTTTTGGGTGGCATGATGCTCGAGGAGTCTCTGCAATCTGCGGATACAAAATTCGGCGGGGAAGTTGCACTGTTATAAAGGGGTAGGGTGCCCTCACGGCGGCGCCGGGCGATCGGACCAATGGCGTCGCTCCAATAATATGGGTCTATGGGGCCCCGGACCTTATATAAAGAGGACACGCCGCCGCCCTTCACCAAACAGTATGGTATGTTAGAGAAGCGAAAGCCTATCGATCAGCTCATACTTGTTTGCAAATTCTTCGACCCTTATTACCTTCCCTACCCTTGGTGTACTTGGTAACAGCTTATTACGACGCAACGCATCTCCCGGACTACGATTTTTGGACTTCTACTGGCACCCGTTTACTGATTACTGACCTCTGCTCGCTTGGACTTGAATAAGGATTGCGGCACAACATTGGCATAGATTTCCTTACCTTTCCTTCACCTTTCCTTTCCTTGGCGTCACAGGAGCGCCGAGCGAGGGTGGCTAACAAAGCACCACCTGATCTTCGCTCGGTTGGCGTCCTTGCACACAACGCCTATTCCTGGTTGTCTTTTTCCCGGATCCTGACAGAGGACTTGCGCCTCCGTAACACGTCAGGTTGAAGGGGAACGGTCCACTTAATAGGGGCCCCTGTCTACCATAAACCTTAATTTCCTTCCCAATCGAAGAAAAAATCCTGTCACAACCCACCCCTATAGGGTCGTACCATAGCGGAGCAATTGTGTAGCGGGTAGTATTTTACCCCTACCATAGAAAATCCGAAAAATCCGCCCTGTGTAACCGTACGGGATCGTACCATTGCGGAACCAACGGTGTTGAGGGAAGTATCTTGCCCCTTACGTGGAAAAATCATAAAATCTTGCATAGAGTCGCTAATAAGCATGGAGGACGACCATCCTCCGTTGGAATCTCCTCTTTCTCCCTTCCAATTCCCTTTACCCGACAACATGTTTGCATCCCAATCCCCTAATGATGACAATGCCTTGGTCATCAACCCCATTTCCCTTTCCAATCAACCCGCTACCCGTAGCCATCGTCACAGCTCTTCTGCTACTGGACCTCAATCCCGCCTTTCCTCTGCAAGCTTCCTAAAAGTATCGCCGATCACCTCTCCAATCATCCTTACCAGAAAAATGAAAACCAAACTGGCACTGGCTGCCAAAAAGAAAGCTATAGCAGCAAAACCCGTCAAAAAAGAAAAACCTGATGTATCAGAAGATACCAATACCATATTTTCTTTGGAGGATGGAAAATCCATTTCCTTCCTCGCCAGAATTGACGAGGGAAACAAGGACCTCCTGACCTCATCCAAGGAGGATACGTATAACGAGTCCTCAACTCATATCTCGCGCACAGGAACCATTCCGAAGAGATCGACGGCACCTCCTGCATTGCCATCCAACCCTGTTCCAGACATAGGCACTCCAACAATGCCTGTCATCTCCATCCCGGAGCCCATCCCTCCATCATCCACAGCTCAAATCCCTTCCTCTTCCAATGATCAATATGATCAAATCCTTGCCGGTGACTGGACTCGAGTCATCAATAAAAAGTCCAAATTCCTAAGAAAAATTCCCTTCCAACCACCTAAAGATCCGGATTCCCTCCCTTTTGAAGAACGTCCCGTCAAGAGAATTCCTTCCCTTCGACTAGTTGCTTCATCCAACTATAGAGATACGCTCTCCAAACTCCTTCCCTCGTTAAAATACCCTCCAAGAATCTCCCTTGCCTCACCCTATTTGTACATCAACCCAAAATGTGCCGCCGATTACCGCTTTTCCAAATCCTTCCTTGAAAAAAACCAACTACAATTCTTCACCAATCCCCTTCCCTCTGAACGCCGCAAAGCATTTGCCATAAAGGGCATTCCTTCCTGCACCACGACGGACCAGATCGCCGATGATCTCAAGGAGGCTGGTTTTGAGACCACTGGGGTTATCCCAATTAAATCCTCAAACCCCAATTCCACATTCCTGTTCTTCAAAACCTCGTTGGTGGATACCTCCCTTGAACCACATTTCCCTACCCTTACTACCTACTGCGGAGTGGACATCAAGATTGAGGAGTTCATTCCTTCTGAAAACCCGGCTCAGTGCCTGAAGTGTTTACAGTTTGGGCACACCCGCAACTACTGCTATCTCAAACCACGCTGCCGGCTTTGCGCTGGGCAACATCCCCGACATGACTGCTCCCTTGCCCAAGGTGCTCCTTTCAAATGTGCCAACTGTGGGCAAGCCCACTCGGCAATGTATCGCAACTGCCCGGCCTTTCTTGCGGCCAAAGCCAAAAAACTCGGTGAACCTGTTACCGTGGATAATCCCCAAGCAATATCAAATACCAATCTTCCTCTCGATAAACTATGGGATATCCCCAAACCTGTCCACAATCCCCCTGTGCCAGACACAAATGACCAGGCCTCATTCCCTGCATTAGTTACGGACACGGTCACTCAATCCACAAGTCCCCAGCCACTCCCCAACCTCCATACCAACCAGATGTCAGCACCATTGCTTACGCCCTTGCCATCCACATCATCTGAAGATGTACAAAACAAAGTGACCGAACCTAAGACTTCCCATCAAGGTTCCATCAAGACCGGTGCATCTTCTTCACTACCCAAGTCATCCCAACTTACCAAACCACCCACATCGCCAACATCACTGACCACCAATAAGCAGTCAGTTGTCACCCTCGCTACGCCAACGGTAATCCCCAATAACATTCCTCAACAACCCACCATCATCGCTGATTCCAGCATTCCACAAAAAACTGACGTCCCAACTGACCAAAACCCTTCCTATGCACTGGCTCCAAAAAGTGCCACGCCCAAATTTCCCATAGCTCCATGTCCAATCCCTTCCCAGATCACACAAACTGGTCCAGAACAGATCTCCTTCTCCCCTTCCCATCCTGTTTTTTTCCCACCAGCCCCGATTCTCTACTCTGCTCCTACGGGAACAGACTCATCCTCTTCTGCATCCCCAGACATTGACTGGCCATCCCTAATCCAACAGTCATTCGCCCTCATAGCCCAAATCCTTTCAGCTCCTCCTTCGCAACGACCTAGTATCTACCTAAACTTCTTTTCATCTCTTTGCACTTCACTTTTCCCCCATGGCAGTACACCCAAACAATAAACAACGAATATCCCATCTCACAACCATGCTTTGGAATTGCAATAGCATCAACAATAAAACCATTGACTTCCATCTCCTGATCCAAACCCATAAACCGGACGTTATATGCCTGTGCGAAACCCATCTTTCTCCTGACAAACGACTGTATGCGCCAGGCTATAAGACTTACCGACATGACAGATTAACTCCCCTCTTTTCCAGCAAAGGCGGAGTAGCAATCCTTATAAAACGGACGCTGCGGCATACCGAACTCCCAATTATTAGCAACCAACTGGAATCCATAGGCATCCAAATCCCTACCTCCCTCGGCTCCCTTAATGTCTACAGCGCATATCACCAACCCAAACCTCTTGATCCCTCTCTTTTCGATCCAATCTTCCAGAGCAATCAACCTACCATCCTTCTCGGCGACATCAATTGTAAACACACTACCTGGGGCTGTCGGGCATCCAATGCCAATGGTCGATCACTTTTAAAACACGCAGACCAACACAATTTACAAATACACGCACCATCAGAACACACACGAATTCATACATCACTTGACAGAGACAGTTCAGATATCCTTGATATAGCACTCTCCTCTCACTATCCCTATGACATTCCCTCAGAAGTCATACATCACTATTCCTCCGATCACCTTCCTGTCCTCTTCAAAATCGAAGTCTCTCCTCTCCTATCTATCCCCACGACCACCTCTCACAACTGGAAAAAATTTGAAAAACTCCTACTTCAAACAGATCCAGTTTTCCCTCAAGTCCTTCCTAATCCTACTTCTATTAATTCCGCCATTGACTACCTTACTTCCTATGTACAAAATGCACTTCACAACTCCCGCAACCGCCCTCCTATCATTCCTCTTCTTTCTTCCGCTCTTCCTTCCCACGTCCTACAGCTTATCAAGGATAAAAACCGAATACGCAAACACTACCAACACACCAGAAACACTATACACAAATCTCAGTACAATGCCATCAGCAAACTGCTCAAGACCGAAATCAAAAAACACAATACACTCACCTGGAACAACAAGCTCTCCTCCCTATCCACAACCGATAACTCCATATGGAAATTTACACGTAATTTGCTAAACAAAAACAAAACCACACCCCCCCTCATCATCAACAATAACAAACTCAACACAGACGCTGAGCGCGGAGAGGCCTTCGCGGAAAGGATGTGCTCAGCGTTCGCCCGACTGCCCCTAGACACCATCAACGACCCTGATGTGACACACATCCTCTCCACCTGCTCATCCCTAAACTTCCTTCCGACTCCTGAACCAACCTATTGCTCTCTTCCTGAACTTAACAAACATATCAACTCCTTACCCAACAAATGTTCCTCTGGCCCTGACAAAATTCCTCCCAAAGCTATTAAACTGTTTCCTTCCAACCTACGTTCCTTTCTTGTCGAAATCTACAATGCCTGCCTTGCCTCTTCCTTCTTCCCAGACAGTTGGAAATCCTCCATCATCCTCATGCTCCCCAAACCGAAAAAAGTCCTCACGGACATCAAAAATTACCGCCCTATTTCCCTCACCAATTCCTTTTCCAAACTCCTTGAAAAACTCATCCTTTCCCGCCTCTATCACCTGAACATTAAACTTTTCCGATCCGAACAGTTCGGTTTTGCCGCAAAGACCTCGACCACCCACCAAATTAACAGACTGACTGAATTTATAACTTCCGGATACAACCAGAAAATGACCACCTCCGCCGTCTTCCTAGACATTAGCCAGGCCTTTGACAAGGTCTGGCACGACGGACTAGTTTTCAAACTCTGTCAACTTCCAATTCCTCCCTACCTCACAAAAATTATTTCTTCTTTCCTTCGACACAGAACTTTCCAAATCAAACACCAAGACTATCTCTCCCCGACCAAGAAAGCCTATACGGGTGTCCCACAAGGCGCTGTTCTCAGCCCGACTTTATTCAACATATACATAGATGACTTTCCCACAACCCCTTACTCGGAACTTTACCTTTACGCTGACGACGCCACCATTGCTACTCGCAATTGGTGGCCCGAAAAAAACGCAGACGTACTCCAAGACCACCTGGACCTAATCGAGGACTGGCTTGGCGCATGGAAGCTGGAGATGAACCCAGCCAAATGCGCCAAGGTCTGCTTCACGTTCAAGACTCACCGACGCGACAACATCCCTCTTACGCTTTATAACAAGTTCATTCCCCAACTGACTGAGACTACCTTCTTGGGGGTGACTCTCGACGAACGACTTTCTTTCAAAAGCCACATCCAATCCGCTCTGACCTCCGTTCACAGAGCTAAAATGGCCCTCCATCCTCTCATCCACTTTAATAGCCAAACATCCCTCCGTAATAAACTTCTTATCTTCTACAGCCATCTTCTTCCAAAAATCTTATATGCTTCCCCTATCTGGTGTACTGCCAATAAAACAAACATGAAAAAAATTCAAACCTGGCTAAATAAAACTATCAGGCAACTGGCCGGGGCCCCCTGGTTTGTATCTAATCAATCAATCCACGCAGAACTCAATATACCTCCCTTTCCTGACCTCATCCAAAAATGCCTGTACAACTACTCCACCTCCGTCAAGTACTCCACCAACAACCTCATCTCCGTTCTTTGGTCCCCTACCTTACCTACCGGCAAATACCCCTATCCACGAGACGTCCTACTACCTAATCCGACAATCAAGAAAACACACCTTCCCAAGATCCCTTCCAATATTACCCACCTTCATTCCCTACATCTACAATTTAAACCTTTCCCAACTCCCCCCTCAGTGGTTCTAGAAGCAAACAACAGCAACGACGCACCTAGCCAGGATGGAGACGAAGATCCTACCCCACTTTTCATTGCACCATACAACCCTTCCATCACCTATCCTCACAACGGCACGGGTCCTGGCTCCTCAAGACTCCCCAACCTCCAACCTCCTGAACCAGACTGAAAAAATCCTGCAAATTAATCCTAACCCTAAGCTTTTACCATAACAAAATAACCCTTCAACTTCACAACCATCTGCTATAAAGCAACTAGTCCTCCCGAAAATAATTCCCAACATTATTTCCTCCCCTAACAAAAAAACCCTTCTTACCCTCCGGAATCCCACAAACGACTCTCACCCTCAACAAAATAACCTTTCCCTACTCACCGGCGTCCCTAATTATTCCCCTCCCTAACAAAGCAACCTTTCGAGCTTCCAACCCTAACAAAAAAAAAAAAAAAAAAAAAAAAAACCTTCGCTCCACACTGAACTTCCTTATATATTCTTCCTACCCCGACCATAAAGGGCCACAAGCCCGGGATGGCGACATAGGCTTACTGTAATTAATCCGCAATCCGCCGAATTTTGTATCCGCAGATTGCAGAGACTCCTCGAGCATCATGCCACCCAAAACCAGCGGAAAGGCTGCCAAGAAGGCGGGCAAGGCGCAGAAGAACATCTCCAAGGGAGACAAGAAGAAGAAACGCAGGAGGAAGGAGAGCTATGCCATCTACATCTACAAGGTGCTGAAGCAGGTCCACCCCGACACCGGCATCTCCAGCAAGGCCATGAGCATCATGAACAGCTTCGTCAACGACATCTTCGAGAGAATCGCTGCCGAAGCATCGCGTCTCGCTCACTACAACAAGCGATCCACCATCACTTCCCGGGAGGTGCAGACGGCCGTCAGGCTCCTGCTCCCCGGTGAGTTGGCCAAGCACGCCGTCTCCGAGGGGACCAAAGCTGTCACCAAGTACACCAGCTCAAAGTAAATTCTTCCATCGAAGAATTCACTGCAAACAACGGCCTTTTTTAAGGCCCTAATCCTTTCACGATATGTTCTGCTGAGATTGAGTTCACTTACCATGCTTCCCTTTCATCCTTTGCGCGTATCTTCGCACTCCCGCATGCCAATTTTTCGACGACGAGGAGTCAAAAAATGATGCCCAAAGTCCTCCTTGCACGTCCTGTGTCACCGCTCAATTGTTTTCCGCCGTTAACACTCTCCGTGCGCGCGTACATGTCGCCATCGTTCAGAGAAACGCTCCGCGGCATGCGCTGCCCTGGCGGTTTCCATGGAAAAAAGGCGGGAAAGCGTCCCATAGTCCGTTGCTCCTGTTGCTAGGCGCTTCCCGTCCATAGCAACGCGCTCTTCGTCATAATTTGTGATTTTCCCGCCATTCCCGACCGTTAGGCACTGTTTCAAACGGTGTCGGCAATTACATCCCAGATGAAAGAGTTATCGTCATTGCTGAAGTGTGCGATTGCACATCGCGCACTATTGCGGCCTTTACGGAATGAAGTGAAAATAAAATTCCGTACAGATCAACTATGAAGCCAGAAAGACGTCCTCGTCGATAGATACTGATATTCCACCATACATCCTTCCTCGGACGGTTCGCGACATACAATGTCGCCGCCTGCCAAGAAACGGCGCGAAAAGAAACAATGTCAGTCGTAGCTGTTGCCACGCCGCGAAAAGAAACAAAGGAAGCCGTCACTGTCTCCACGCACTGCGGAAAGCTAAAAAGCATGGCCCTCTACGAGTGTTGAATGTCAATTCGCATACAATTACTTACAGAGTAAATTCTCATGCTGCATGCCGAGAGCACACAATCTTAATTCACTGAAAAGACGGATTGTTTCCCCGCGCGTTCATAGTTCAAACAGACAACAAGAAGGACAAAGTGTTCCAAGACATAAACCTCTCACAGTTTCCTTCGCGGTAAATTACGAACACACCTTGTATCAAATGCTTCCAGCTGCCATAAGAACTTTAAACATGTACATGACACGTTAAACACACCATAGTCAATTCGAGTTAACGCCACTTCACTCCTACTATCACGACGTGCTAAATACTGACTAATGTGTCGGCAATTACATCCCAGATGAATAATTTATCAGAGACGTGCACCGATGAAACTTGCGATTGCACTATTGCGGCCGAAAAGGAAGGAAATTGAAATAAAAATCAGTTAAAATCAACAATGGAGCCAGAAAGACGTCGACGAACGCGGAAAAAAAAAAAATTGCCAACGGCACCCGGTGTTCCCAGGCGGTCACCCATCCAAGTACTATCCGGGCCCAACGCTGCTTAACTTCGGTGATCGGACGAGAACCGGTGTTTTCAACGTGGTGTGGACGTTGGCGAGAGAAGACACGCTCACATAAGCATAAATGTTACGATGCATGGAGGCAGATCCACGAAGACAAGTGAATGGAGTACGTTAGCAATCAAATCTATCAGTTGATTTATCCATCTCCGCCTTCAACAGTTCAGTATTTAATTAATATATTTTCTTTCCCATTGCATTTAATTCATTGAATCGCTTCCCTTGCTTTTCCACTGCTATTTTGAACCTGATTCACGTTGGAAGCCAATCTTAAAATTCATCCCTAAATCGTTATTTCCCAATCAAGCTGTGAAATACTTCCATTAAATTAATTACTACCTGTTCGACAATAATTGTTGAACCTGATTCACGTTGAAAGCCATGCTTAAAGTTAAAATTCATTCTTAAAGTGTACATTTCTGCCGCCCTGTAAACACGGAACGCTAAAAATAAGGGCGAGAATGAATTCTCGAGTGACTTATTCAACGCATTCTACAGTTCTCTCCACCGAGATGACACGTTGATGGTTAAGCATAGCTGCTATTAACAGTGACGAGAAAAGAATGAGAGAACGCTATCATCCGCCTAACTTAACGATGGAATTGGGTACACACTGTCAATAGCTGCGTGAATATCCGTCACTCAAATTTTAACACGGCAGTGAAGGAATGAGACCAACTTTGTGGAATACAGAGCGGTTAAAACTGTAGTGCAACGAGGGCAGGACAAATTCCACCGGAACATGGTTCAGAAAGACATACGGGTGACTGCATATGCCGTACCTCGCGAGCGTGGTAGGAAATTAATTTTCGACTCGCGAAAAGAAGAACTTTATGCAAAGATAGCAGGGAAGTAGGAACATAACATGTTGCAAAGGGCAAACAATTACCTATTTCTTAGCAATGCCGATGGATGATGAGGATGATTGTTATACCGTTACAGGTTAACTGACCTTGCCGATGATTTGGTATTCGCAGCCCACTTTGACAATGTCACGCACACAAATCGCACTATTGTAAGGCCGAAAAGCAAGGAAATGAAGATAAAATTTCGTAAAAATCAAACATAGTCCTCTCTCCTCGCGGACGTCTTTCCGGCATTAATTCATTGCATCTTGCAATGCTTCATTCATGCAACCGACTGCACGGAGAATGAAATGTGAAAACTCACTTTCAAATGAAGATCACATGGGTGGACTGCTTCCATGGGACTCCGTAATTTCAGTCCGCCGGCTTCATTTCCGTGAGTACACAGCAGAGGTGAAGGAGGAACGACATTTCCGTTGCTATGCAGTAGTTACCAAGGAACGCTCGAGCATTGTCGCTTGCAAATTTCAGCCAGCAATTGGATAGGTAGTTGATGTTTTTTAACGGAATATCACGCTGTTCCCGGTCATGGCACAAGTAATCCATTCACGGAAAAATGAAAGGAAACTTATGAATGCCATCCATTGAGAAGTTCACGCATGCAATGGTAACTGATTTCCTAGGAAGGACGAAAGTCGTCCGATTATTTCATGGAAAGTGCGTCGTCCCCTATGCGAAAAGTAGAAGTAACGTCACGTTTCAGGGAAACAAGTTCATTTACAATTTCTTCTAAGAAATTACACATGTGTGTTGTACCAGTTCCACAGTAATTCTTTCATTTTTTACCGTGCCCAAATTTTGCATACCAACGTGAAGGTCATCGTACAGGTAAGACACACAACCATTATTAATTACAGTTAACGTGGTGGACGCGCTGTAAAGACGTCTGGTGTGTGGAATAACGAATGGCGTTTCAAAGTGCAAAGTTGAAGGCAATGGAAAGTTTATAAGATTAACGGAATGAAAATTTCTACGTGTAACAAATAAGCCAGGTCGACGATAATTTTTTTCGCATCGCATGCGAGAAGGTGGTCATCGAAAATTCCATGACAGTGGTTCTGAAAATGTGAGGACGATCCGTAGTAAACTATGCGGTCGTTCGTAAAATAAACGGCAATTACTACCGTTAATGAAGCTGCTCTCGTCCCTCATTGATAAAAATTCCTGGGCGTTTCCCTAACGCGTAGAGTGCCTTGATTTTTACGGAATGTACACGTACACCCGGTGAGTACCAGAAAAATGAAGAATCCCGAGATATCGTCTTCATCACGTCTTGAGAGGATTTAATTCACCTATGAATTTAAAATTGGGGGAAAGGGATAATTTTTGGTGCCTGGCATTGTTCTCCTGGTAAGTAAAATATGAAAGAATAGACGTGCGAGTTTCATTTCTGTTCGAAAATGAAAACAAATGTTACCTTTTGCAATCAATTTTCATTCCCTGGTCCGTAAACTGGGAAAATGTGATTTTTTGTTCGCTGTTCACGCCTTCCTCAGGCTGTTTACACTTTTGTTGCTAGGGACAATTTCCATTGTCATTCCGATATAGCTAATGCGTACTTCACTCACGCTTTACAACAATTGAATACGCTTATAACGCTTTCCACGTAGACACGACATTCAGTATTCTTATTTTGTACATTGGATGCATATAATTAATGATCACCAGTAATCCGTTGTGCGAAGTGTCATTTTTTCTACGTTAAGAAATATTTTCACATTGTTTCCTTACTGGGTCATCGTTGCCGTTAATGAAAAGAATGAAATGAAAGCATTACTGAAGATAGGAGACAGATGAGAACGAAGGGAATTATTACCGAGACAGTCTTATCATCCATCCCCTTCCACGCAGGGAATCATCCGTTCTCCCCCCCCCCCCCCCCTCTCGCATCGCCTACGTTGTGTCACGATTTCTCGGCACGTTTTTGCCGCCTTTTCACCGCCGTCGTGTAACACGACACCGTCCCGGGAGCTGGCGCCGTCGGTGGGAAATGAAACTGAAATGACAATGTGCACATCGCTCTCTAAGGCAGGCTGGGAACGTGGAACTTCCACAATGTACGGGAAGCGTCAGAACAGAGGTTTTCGCTCGAAATAAGTAGTGCAAATGTTTTGCCTAGTCACACCTGAGACAATGTGTTCGTTCAATTTAATCGTACGCTGGGATTCACGAGAAATCAGCTACTTTTCCCGTATTCGTGCCTCACAAGAAGAAACAGCTCACTCTGAAGAAAAGCTTTGGAATTTCTGCGCGTAAAATTAAATGCATTTGACACAGAAGGACGAATTTCCACAGCAAAAAAAAACCGACTTTTTCTCACGGAAAAACGTGTCACTCAAAAGATATGCTAAAAACCGCCATTTCAGGAACTGATGACAACCCAGGGATATGTTTTTGACGACAGTAGCGAATGCTGGGCTCATGACGTGGATTTCCAAAAGTCCTCGCACCCAACTAAATGCTATTCACAGTAGATGCAGTTCCACTGCCAAAATCCGGAATCCACCAACAATGTAAGAGTTGCATTCACGTCTGCGTCGCACATTTGACAACGTGTGTATAGTGTTACTTTCATGGAAAGAATGATTTCATTACCACTGGTCGTGAACTCAATGTCATCAGAGCACAATCGAGGATTTCAGACGACAGGACAGGACAGCTGGGCATTTGATAATTCCCTGAGATTTCCAGGTTTTCCTGACATAAGTTTTATTTTTCGAGAGGAAATGTAGATTATTTTCTCGTCAACTGTAAGAGGACGTTGGGTATGTATTTTATTTTGTGTGAATGAAAGTAAGTATCATGGCTAATCTTGCATTTTGAGCAAAATAAACCAAATCCTGCACATTTGGAGGAAAATTAAAAAAAATCCAACATCGTACATTATTGTGCTGGCGCTCGGGAACAAGGTTACATGTTCGGTGAGAGTTCACCCCCTGCCACACACCTTAATGGTGGCTTGCAGGGTATTACGTAGATATAGATATTTTCATTGTCGAAACACCTAACTACAGGCAGTCCCCGAGTTACGTACGTCTCGGATTGCCCAAAAAATCCGTACTGACATAAGTGAAAAATTTATCTAAAGGGATGCCGTAGATTTACGAACGCGAGCACCAAAAAGTAAAATGTTCGTTTTAATACCTGCAGGCGGAGAAAATATCGAATAGCTGTCGAGGTTTCAACGAGGTACACAGAAGAAATTGGTAAATTTTTATCATCAATCTACCTGCAGTATTTTCGTTGCCACTAATTAATTTTCGTCGCAAAGTCGCGTAAAAAACATCTTATCTTCTACGCAACGGAACAATCTTCGTAACAGTTCATAGCGATATCGCATTTAAATTATTACGCTCACTCCATTACGATACGGCTTACTACGTAGTACGAAGCTACGTAAATACACTGGCCCCGATTGTCATCAATTTTTAAATTGCAGCCAAAAGACATGTTGATATAAAATAAGAAAAAGTTGGAACAGAAATTATGTTGCAGAAAAGACTTGGTTATTACCGTAATTGTTTATTTCAGGACTGACACTGAAAGCTGCTGTAATCAGCAAACACCTGGATTGAGATGCTATCATCATTACATGTCAACACGATATCCAAGGACGCCAGTTCTACGTAAAGAAAGTGAAATCAACGATCCACTTTCATAATTTACCTCCTAAATGTGCTTTCGCACATCCGTGGAATTCGGAGTTACAACATTACGCAACTTACGGCGAAATTATCGTTTACTTATGCAAATACATTAAATATAAAAATATGAGTTGTTGAATTTCGCAGGAAATAACTGAAGGAAATTGTCGGTAAATTTTCCTCACGTTTCTCCGCATCGATTGAAATCTCCGGAACACGGATTTAGTTTTGGAGAACGGACTTAATTTTCGGCTTACGTACATTTCGACTTACTAAGATCCATTTCCTGTTTATTAGCAGTCTTATCGAGGCTTGAACAACTACTTTGTTTCTGTCGCTGAAAGCCGTTGCGACGGGCGGAAAGCACTCGGGGTCTTCTGATAGTAATGACATGCCTACTAAGAACAAAGATTATATATTCACGGGACAGGACTATGCATCGTACACAGTGTATGGAGAAATCATTGCAATCTCGGTAACTGCAGAAATGCTAAATGCAACACGGGAAATTTCACTATGAAACTGCCAGAAATGGCAATTATTTCCGTCGCTTTTTTACATATTCACACCACCGAAAATTCCTGAGTCGAAGTCATATTTCCAATGAATACACAATTCCCTGAGATTTCCAGGTTTTCCAGAGTGCTGGACACCCTTCAACAGAAAATCAAGTGCGGTTCCTTGTCGCTCCTAACGCCGACCTTGTGCTATCCCCTTTAAAGGCGGGAAATCATCGCCTTGCCGCCGGCTTCTCTCTCACCCCATCCAAGGTCCGTAAATATCGGGTCGTGACACGCATTTGTCTAATGTAATCCGCCATTTTGATTCGACTTCGCAGCGGGAATTCGAATTTCCCATGCAAACAAACGTAGGTAATCGATGCAAAGAACCACGATTTGCTGTTTTACTACTGGAGACAGATCTATGAATTTTTTACTCTGCATAAAGGATATGAGGTCCCTTTGGAAGCAGTTCTCGCATCACACCCAGAGGTCGTGGGTTCGACTCCAAAAATCTTAGAAATCACACATCCACCGCGCGAACGTTCCATCGCCGTATTTACAAGGAACCACGATTTGCTGTTTTACTATTGGAGACAGATCTATGAATTTTTTACCCTGCATAAAGGATATGAGGTCCCTTTGGAAGCAGTTCTCGCATCACACCCAGAGGTCGTGGGTTCGACTCCAAAAATCTTAGAAATCACACGTCCACCGCGCCAACGTACCATCGCCATATTTACAGAGAACCAGGAGAAGATACCAGACGGAGCAGATGCGTAGCAATGAAGAAAACGCCAGCTTCTACTGCGGAAGCAGGGCCAATACATGGAAAACGTTAAGTAATTTATTACGTTACACCGATTATGGTGATGTTATTGTAAAATAAGGAAAGAATGAGTTTCTTAAATCCGTTTTTTTTAGGTCTTCCTGGAAACGTAATGGGATTCTTTTTTTCTTTGCTTCTTCAAATAAATAATTGTATGCATTCCATTTCCGTGCCATCTCCAAAACTGGCATACTTTCCGTTAGCATACCTGCCTCTCGCCTACTGTCGACCAAAACATTATGTGCACTCCAAGGGTTCCTATATACTTAACGAAAGAACTACAGGAAATGTAATCGTATCAATATTTTGGCCGTTACATTCTACGTCAATTCATTTACAATTCTTTTTCTGAAAAGCCTTCACATCAAATTTAAATGCAACACAAACAAGAATGTTTTAAGCGTTTTCTACAACTTAAAGTATTTTATTTTTAAAAGGAAACGATACTGCAATTAAATGTTATCATAAGCGTTGGCTCCGAGTGGTCGAACAAATGCTATTTCAATATCGTTGCAATCGTTACTTGTTAACACCCTTCACACTCGAGTGCGCATAATATTTTGGTCGAAAGTAGATTTCGACTGCGGCATTCCTCGAGAGTTACTAGCACGCACCGTCCATGTGAATTATCGCCTTACTTTTCCTCCCAAGAATTAAAAGAAAAGCATATTAATAAATTGCAAGGCGTTCAAAGCGAATTTTAAACGCATAGCAACATCATCTGCCCCGCTATTGTTTCGAGGTAAGGGATCCAGTATGGCTTTGGTTTCGCCAACTCATGTTTCGTTCGGCCGCATGTCCTGCCGAGGTAGCCAGTCGAATAAATGGGACGATTTTTTTTGTCAGTTGCTCAACTCCGAATTCCTACACCACATGATCCGGAAATAATCCTTTCATGAACTAACTTTTGGTCTT
The DNA here is from genome assembly GCA_933228895.1 of Platycnemis pennipes. Classification (NCBI taxonomy): domain Eukaryota; kingdom Metazoa; phylum Arthropoda; class Insecta; order Odonata; family Platycnemididae; genus Platycnemis; species Platycnemis pennipes. The sequence continues at coordinate 11,715 of CAKOGI010000031.1, read as the reverse complement.
AGGAGCGAAGACAGAAAACGTACATGGAGGCAAAGCAAATGATTGGAAACCGTTAGCCGAATTGGGATGGGAATCGCTGTCACAACGCAGGCTGAATTATAATCTTCTAGGAAAATTTAAGGAGGGAAATTTCATTACTGACGTTAATCATATACTGCCGGCTCCGACTTATTACGGTAGGCTCGATAATTCTAATGAAAATGGACAGATTTAAAATGTAATTTTTTCCGCTTACGATTCCAGAGCAGAACGTTAAACATCGCGTAAATCGGTGGTAATTATGGAGGTCAGAGTAGGTCCATAGTATTTTTTTTTAATTACCTGCATGTTCAAATCAACGTGTGACTCACGTCCTTGTTTTGTAGTGTTCATTTTAGTTTGTTGCGTCATTGTTCCTGGTGTCTATGCACCCCCTGCCACACACCCCCGAGGTGGCTTGCTGTAAGAGTTGCATTCACGTCTGCGTCGCACATTTGACAACGTGTACTTAATGTTACTATCATGGAAAGTATGATTTCATGATCACTGGTCATGAACTCAGTGTCATCAGAGCACAATGGAATGTCTCCAGCGCGGTTCCTCCTCACTCGAAACGCTGACCTCGCGCTTATCTCCCCTTTGAGATCCTCGCCTCATTTCCAAGAAACCGCGTTGCCACGTTTCCAGGAGACCGCGTTGCCACGTATCCCGCCTGCTTCTCCATAACTCCGACCGCCGTCCATCGTCTTTAAAGGAAGGACTTGCTCGCCGGTTTAAGCAATTAATTAAGTGACACCAATTACGGAGATGTTATTGTAAAATAAGGAAAGAATGAGTTTCTTCATAGACAACAGAGTACATTCTCGATGGATTATACAATCGATGTCTTTTGACATTAATGCGTCTGTTGGTTGAATAACTCAATAAGGAGAATTCAATGACTCCCCGAATTATATTTGCAATGGATGTCGTTCGGCATTGAAACGCATTTTCAATAATCTCACACGATAGTAGAACATGGGCATAACACCGTGGAGTTTTTCTACAACTCACCAATTCCCGAAAAGAAAGTAGACGCGTATCGTTTCAACTTATTTTTCAATGTCGCACGACGCAAAAAAAAAAAAAAAATATATTTCGGAATCTCCGACACAATTACGTCTCCCTGAAAACCTACTGGGTTTCTTTTCCTTTTTATCTTCAAATTCTACGTTAATTAATTTAAAGAATTGTTTCTCAAAAGCCTTCAGATTATTTAACCCAAATTTTCGTTCGGCTCCGTGTGGTCGAAAAAATGGTATTTCCATATCGTTGCAATCCGTAGATATCCTAATGTTGCGATGTAAAGAACGTAATTTAATGAACGATGTATTATAACGTCAGGATATGTATGGATTGCGACGCAATTAAAATAGCATTTGTTTGAAAATACAGAGTCGAGAAAAACGTTTCCGATGTAAACGTCAATTCTTGGTCTGATAAAATTCCGAAAGGTTATAGGTAACGCTGTTGAAATTTGTATAACAAAGTTTGAAGGGTTAAGCATTGTCGCATAGCATTTAAGAAAAAAACAGCTTTTACCGCGGAAGCAGGGCCAATACATGGGAAACGTTAAGTAATTCATTAAGTACATGTAGTGTCACTAATAACGGTGATTTTATTATAAAATAAGGAAAGGATCATACAATCAACGTCTTTTGACATTAGTGCGTCTGTTGATTGAATATCACACGATAGTAGAACATGGGCATAACAGTTTCTTTCCTGGGCTACAGCTCACCAAATATAGTACATTAAAAAATAGTAGATGAAAGCAACTGCGAAACGTTGTGAGAATTTGTAAAAAAGTCCTGCACGCATTGCCTCAAGTCCTGCGCATTGCATCCGGGAACGCACATGTCGGCACTGAAACATAATCCCTAGTGTCTTCGGCAGTCGGGAAAGTGAAACCGTAACGAGGACCACAATCCGATTTTTTTTTTTTGGCCACGAACTCAATGTCATCAGAGCACAATCGAGGATTTCAGAGGACATCGGATCCTACTCAGAACCAACGCTGACCTTGTGCTATCCCCTTTAGAGGCGGGAAATCATCGCCTTGCCGCCGGACGATGGTGCCATCGGCGGCAGCCCGGGAAGTAATATCAAAGGAAGGCGGCAAGCATTGTTGCGGAGCAATGAAGAAAACGGCAGCTTCTACAGCGGAAGCAGAGCCAATACATGGGAAACGTGGTTTAAGTAATTAGTGACACTAAGACAACAGAGTACATAGATGTCTTATGACATTGAATTACTCAGTAAGGAAAAGTTAATAACCCCCGAATAACGTTTGCAATGGATGTCTTTCGGCATTGAAACGCATTTTCTTCAATCACACATACGATAAGCGTGGAGTTTTTGCTGGGCTACAAGTCAGCAATTGTCGAGAAGTGCGTATCATTTAAACTTGTTATTAACGGCCGCAATGTATTTCGGAATCGCTTTGTAACTATAATGAAATGAAAGATGATAGGAAATAAAAAAAAAAGGAAATAATTGATGAAAGAGATGCAGACGTGAACCTCTGTGAGAATTTGTACAAAAAGTGTGCACACGTGCACGCATAGCCTCAAGTCCAGCGCATTGCATCCGGGATGTCTGTGGACATGTCGGAACAGGAACGGAATCCGTAGACTCATCGGCAGCGGTGATAGTGTATAGGGGAGGTGGACAGAAAAGCGCGCGCCGAAGGCGCGCGCGATTTTTTGGGTTTTTTTTTTGTCACGTGGGATGCATTCCATTTCCGTGCCATCTCCAAAACTGGCATATTTTACGTTAGCATTCCTGGCTCTCGGTTTCCTTCAAAGGGTGCCTATATACGTACCGAAATAACCACAGAAAATGTAATCGTATCAATATTTTGGTCGTTAAATTCCACGTCAATGAATTTAAAAATTTGGTTCTCAAAAGCCTTCAGATTACTCAACCCAAATTTTAATGCAAAACAAACAAGAATGTTTTAAGCGTTTTCTGTAACATTAAGTATTTCATCTATAACAGAGACGACAATACTGTAATCATTTCTATCATAAGCGTTTCTCCCTGCTCTGTGTGGTCGAACAAATGCTATTTCATTATCGTCGCAATCGTTAGATATCCAAATGTTATGATACAGTCGTAAAGAACGTAATTTACTGGACTAATTTGATCAAATTACGCTTTTAACAACCATGTATTATAACATCAGGATATCTAAGGATTGTAACGCAGTTAAAATGAGCCGAGAAGTACGTTTCTGATGAAAATGATTGCACAATCAATTCTCGGGCTGATAAAATTCCGAAAGTTATAGGAAAAGCATAAATATTCTTCTTCATATATTTCGTTGAAATGCGGATAAAATAGTTTGAAGGGTTTTTGAGAAATAACCTTGTAAGCACGGCGTGTTAGTTGAGCAAAGTCACTTTTTCCATTCAAGTTTTAATTAGAAATGCCAACGTACAATGAAGAAAATTAAAGTGCACAAAAAAAACGTGGAATTGAAGGAGAAAAATATAATATCATTACATTTTCTGCAGTTACAGTTACTTGTTAACACCCTTCAGACTCGAGTGCGCATAATATTTTGGTCGAAAGTAGATTTCGACTGCGGCATTCCTCGAGCGTAACTATCACGCACCGTCCACGTGAATTATCGCCTTACTTTTCCTCCCAAAAACACACAAGAAGAATTGACCGCTATGCGTTATTAGAAGGACTTGGCTGTATTCGCGCTTTCAGATGCCCCTTTTTATTGTTTGCTACGGAATTTTTTTATTCGGGGAACTTGAAAGAAAGCTTCAACAGTTATGGCCCTCAATCAACAAAAAAATGAAAGAAACGATTTTTACGACGAGTATAAAACCCATGATTGAGATCGTTTATTATGATCGAACTAGGTATTAGGACCCACGTTAGGCAGGAAACGTGCCCGATGTCAACGGAGACGAATATTTCACAAAATATTTCACACAGTGGCTTATGGATCACATCAACATTGATTTTTACTGCGTCTGGCAGTGGGACGATTTCTTAGCTACAAGCATATCAGTACGTTGTCTCCGTTGTAACGATAGGCTTTCGTGTCCCGTTAGCGGTGCAGTACGGAAATTATCCTTTCCTGCAATCCTAGCATTTTCTTATGCAATTGGAAGTGGAACTGTTATCAAATGGCGTACCATTTCACGACAGCGGCCGACGGAATGTAATGACCATTTCGATGTCTGACGAGTTCACAACGTGGTCGAGTGGGAGTCGGCAAAGCATACATCAGTTTCTATCAAGTGGAACAACGATGCTCGCTATCCAGAATAAGAAAAAAATGTTTCGAGCTTCCGGAATAGCTTCGGTCTCGGAAAATATACCCATCTCCAGTAATGACGTGTCCGTACCGCGGCGCGCTTAAAAATTAGCATTCTCGAAGGAACTCTGGATTCGCGACCAACTCGTCGAAAGGCGCGGTCTCGCGGACCGCGGTTCGAGCACCGGCCGTCCACCCAGTCCTCCCGCACCCTCAACCCGAAAAACAAAGGGCAATGCCGAAATCGCACGCACCCGCCGGCCGTCCGAAGGGCGCCTCTCCTCGGGGGCACTCCCAGCGGCCGAGACGCGACCCACCGACTAGCAGCCCTGCAGGGACGCAGGCGAAGGATGACGCCGTCCGACGGCCCCGCCAAAACGGCGCCACGCCGCGCCCGGGAGCGCCCGCGAGCCGTTATTTCCGGACTCCGCAGCCGCGCGGGACACATGCCGTATTTACACCGCGCGCCACGGACCACGCGCTGCACCCACGGAGCGGGGCGCGACGTCGGCGGACGACCGCAACCCCCACCACTCCCGCGGTGCAAGGCGCACCACGGGGTCGCCGCCCACACCCACCAAAAGGCGATCGCCCGTCGGAGAGTCGAGTACAAACACTCCGAGAACCGCGCCGACGCTGCGCCGACGAGAGAAGCATTTGCTCCGAAATGGTACGACAGTAATGTAAGTCCTAAGTGACAAAAATCCGAACCAACGATTTTCCTTTCGTATCTCACGCAGGAACTATGGCAGACGCAGCATCCGGAGCAGCAGCCGCCGCACCACCGGCAACCCAGCCGTCCGGCACCGTGGCCGTCAAGCCCCTGCCTTCCTCGGGAGCCTCCGCGGCTTCCAAGAAGGCGAGCAAGGGCGGCGCCGCCAAGAAGGCGCGCGCAAAGCCCTCGCATCCACCAACGTCTGAGATGGTGAACAACGCCGTCAAGAGCCTCAAGGAGCGCGGAGGATCCTCCCTGCAGGCCATCAAGAAGTACATCGCCGCCAGCTACAAGGTCGACGCCGAGAAGCTGTCGCCCTTCATCAAGAAGTACCTGAAGGCGGCCGTCACCGCCGGAACCCTGGTGCAGACCAAGGGCAAGGGGGCCTCCGGCTCCTTCAAGCTCTCCTCCACCACGCTCAAGGAGAAGGCCGCTCCCTCGGGAGTCGCCGCCAAGGTGAAGAAGGCCGGCGCCGCCAAGAAGACCGGGGTGAAGAAACCAAAGGCAGGAGTCAAGAAGACGACCGACAAGGCGGCCACCAAGCGGGCGGCGCCCAAGGAGCGCTCCAAGTCCGCGCCACCGGCGAAGAAAGCCAAGAAGGCCGCCGACAAGCCCAAGAAGGCCGCAGCCAAGCCCAAAGCCGCCGCCGCTTCTTCCGGTGCCGCAGCCAAAGCCGCCAAGTCACCGTCCAAGGCGAAGAAGGCGCCCACGAAGCCGAAGGCGCCCAAGCCCAAGAAGACTCCCACCAAGGCGAAGCCCGCGGCCAAGAAGCCGGCGGCACAGAAGAAGAAGTGAACGCATTCGCACTCGTCGCTGCGTTCAACTACGGCCCTTTTTAGGGCCATCAATATGTCTCAGATTTGTGTTTTACTATGTCGAGAAAATGTCAAAAAAAAAAAAAAAAAAGTCCCGAAAATCGCCTCTCTAAAAAATATGCCCATAACATGACGATGCTTGGAAATCACGAGGCAATGGATCATGTGCGAGGCGTAACATGTACATTGTCGTGCAGGGAGATGATTTAGGCGGTCTCCTGGAGACACATTGTATCAGGGCAACGATTTATTGTTGAAATTGTCGTCTCCTGGAAACACATTGTATCGTGGCAACGATTTATTGTTAGAATTGTCGTCTCCTGGAGACACATTGTAACATGGCAACGCATAACTGTTTACATTGTCGTCTCCTGGAGACGCAGAGCATGGCAACGCATTACTGCTTACATTGTCGCATCCTGGAAACACATTGTATCACGGCAACGCACACATCCATGTACATTGTCGTGTGGCTCACCGTCGTGTCATAGCAGGGCATCATTTGCGTCATCGTATCACAGTGTAGTGAGCACGTGGCCACTAACTGAATGAAATGGCGCGCAAAATGTAACGGAAACATTGTCGTGAGATTCACTCCGACGTCACACCAAGAATTTTTCTTGATCGAGCCGTGAAAGTACTCAATTCTTTCGTCATCTCTCTTTCCTAACGTTTTGGCAATTGTATTGTTAAATCATGGACAATGGATTGGTCCTGAAAAGGACCTTTGTTTATGAGCGTAACTACGCAACGCCTAAGCACGCTCTCCACGGATACGACGTGCCAATTGGATGTCCTTTGGCATGATGGTGACGCGCTTGGCGTGGATGGCGCAGAGGTTGGTATCCTCGAAGAGACCGACGAGGTAAGCCTCTGAGGCCTCCTGGAGCGCCATAACGGCAGAGCTCTGGAAGCGGAGATCGGTCTTGAAGTCCTGAGCGATCTCACGGACGAGACGCTGGAAGGGCAGCTTGCGGATCAGGAGCTCCGTGCTCTTCTGGTATCTCCTGATCTCTCGGAGGGCCACGGTACCAGGGCGATACCTATGTGGCTTCTTCACACCTCCGGTGGCCGGCGCGCTCTTGCGAGCGGCCTTGGTGGCCAGCTGCTTCCTTGGAGCCTTGCCTCCGGTGGACTTGCGGGCGGTCTGCTTGGTACGTGCCATCGTTGCTGGAACGGAAATCGGTTAGCCAAATTCTGGGTCCGCTATTTATGTCCTCCTGTGCGCGCCGTTATAAATTCCTGGCTCCCGATTGGGCGAAAATTCAAACTGCCTCCAACCTTCCTGCCTCCTGATTGGCTGAGAACGTCTCTCTTGGACCTCTCCGCTCGGAACCTTATAAAAGGAGGCGATTCTGATTTCATCCCACAGCGACTTCAACGAAGCAGCACCAAGATGACCGGACGTGGCAAGGGAGGAAAAGGCCTGGGAAAGGGAGGCGCCAAGCGTCATCGCAAGGTTCTCCGCGATAACATCCAGGGAATCACCAAGCCGGCCATCCGCCGTCTGGCCCGCAGAGGAGGAGTGAAACGTATATCCGGACTCATCTACGAGGAGACCCGCGGAGTGCTCAAGGTGTTCCTCGAGAACGTCATCCGCGACGCCGTCACCTACACCGAACACGCCAAGAGGAAGACCGTCACCGCCATGGACGTGGTCTACGCTCTGAAGAGGCAGGGCCGCACCCTCTACGGGTTCGGCGGTTAGACGATCGACGCCTCCGACCACAATCGACACCTCGTGGTCACGAAAAAAGGTCCTTCTCAGGACCAAAATATTGTCCAATGATTTAACTAACAATTGCCAATCACTGCTACGTTCATTAAAAAAAATTATAAAAAAAAATATTTGCGAAAGGAGCCCTGTGAATGACTGATCGATTAGCAAATCGCGCTCCATATCAGCTTCCACAAAGCAGCGTGTTTCCATGGTTACCCATTGTGGCGTCATACATAGTATTGTTGTGCCGACAATGCACAACAATCATTACTCTCCTGCCATTGGATTAAAATGCTTATTGTTATCCAATTGTCGTTGTTCACAGCAATGAGCGCCCATCGTCGTTGTCATGGTGGAGCGCTTCAATGTATTTCGACATATTCTCGTACGATCGTCCACACACAGCACGTACAACGTGAAATCCGGTTAATACTAAGTTTCGACTCCTTGTTATTTCTCTAGTTACCATCATTTTCATCAACGTCCTTCATCTCAGACGTAATCGGAGTGTTTTCGCCAATTTCGTTTGTCATTTATTCCATATTTTATTTTTAGTCCTTCAAGCCGTTCGGCTAGTGGATATTTTGCAATGTACGTCATAATTTTATTTTCCTCTTCCAGGCATTAAGAAAAAAAATTTTTTTTTTTACTTTCTTGCGAGGCATATTTTTCTCCTAGTATTTCTCGTGCTCTACTCTCATGAGGTACACTCTTTGTTATCGTTCTGGTCCTTAAAAGGACCTTTTACTCAACAAAGCTGGTGGCTTATGCCTTCTTCTCGGTTTTCTTGGGCAGGAGGACAGCCTGGATGTTAGGCAGGACACCTCCCTGGGCGATGGTGACGCCGGAAAGGAGCTTGTTCAACTCCTCGTCGTTGCGGATGGCAAGCTGCAAGTGACGGGGAATGATCCTCGTCTTCTTGTTGTCCCTGGCGGCATTGCCTGCCAACTCGAGGACCTCAGCGGCCAAGTACTCCATGACGGCGGCCAGGTAGACGGGTGCGCCGGCACCGACGCGCTCGGCGTAGTTGCCCTTGCGCAGCAGACGGTGGATACGCCCCACGGGAAACTGAAGACCGGCTCTGCTGGATCGGGACTTGGACTTTCCCTTCACCTTTCCTCCCTTTCCGCGTCCGGACATGATGATTCAGGTGCTCGACGTCGACGGTGAACAGTACAGCGTCTCCGCTAAGTTTGGTGAAGGGCGGCGGCGTGTCCTCTTTATATAAGGTCCGGGGCCCCATAGACCCATATTATTGGAGCGACGCCATTGGTCCGATCGCCCGGCGCCGCCGTGAGGGCACCCTACCCCTTTATAACAGTGCAACTTCCCCGCCGAATTTTGTATCCGCAGATTGCAGAGACTCCTCGAGCATCATGCCACCCAAAACCAGCGGAAAGGCTGCCAAGAAGGCGGGCAAGGCGCAGAAGAACATCTCCAAGGGAGACAAGAAGAAGAAACGCAGGAGGAAGGAGAGCTATGCCATCTACATCTACAAGGTGCTGAAGCAGGTCCACCCCGACACCGGCATCTCCAGCAAGGCCATGAGCATCATGAACAGCTTCGTCAACGACATCTTCGAGAGAATCGCTGCCGAAGCATCGCGTCTCGCTCACTACAACAAGCGATCCACCATCACTTCCCGGGAGGTGCAGACGGCCGTCAGGCTCCTGCTCCCCGGTGAGTTGGCCAAGCACGCCGTCTCCGAGGGGACCAAAGCTGTCACCAAGTACACCAGCTCAAAGTAAATTCTTCCATCGAAGAATTCACTGCAAACAACGGCCTTTTTTAAGGCCCTAATCCTTTCACGATATGTTCTGCTGAGATTGAGTTCACTTACCATGCTTCCCTTTCATCCTTTGCGCGTATCTTCGCACTCCCGCATGCCAATTTTTCGACGACGAGGAGTCAAAAAATGATGCCCAAAGTCCTCCTTGCACGTCCTGTGTCACCGCTCAATTGTTTTCCGCCGTTAACACTCTCCGTGCGCGCGTACATGTCGCCATCGTTCAGAGAAACGCTCCGCGGCATGCGCTGCCCTGGCGGTTTCCATGGAAAAAAGGCGGGAAAGCGTCCCATAGTCCGTTGCTCCTGTTGCTAGGCGCTTCCCGTCCATAGCAACGCGCTCTTCGTCATAATTTGTGATTTTCCCGCCATTCCCGACCGTTAGGCACTGTTTCAAACGGTGTCGGCAATTACATCCCAGATGAAAGAGTTATCGTCATTGCTGAAGTGTGCGATTGCACATCGCGCACTATTGCGGCCTTTACGGAATGAAGTGAAAATAAAATTCCGTACAGATCAACTATGAAGCCAGAAAGACGTCCTCGTCGATAGATACTGATATTCCACCATACATCCTTCCTCGGACGGTTCGCGACATACAATGTCGCCGCCTGCCAAGAAACGGCGCGAAAAGAAACAATGTCAGTCGTAGCTGTTGCCACGCCGCGAAAAGAAACAAAGGAAGCCGTCACTGTCTCCACGCACTGCGGAAAGCTAAAAAGCATGGCCCTCTACGAGTGTTGAATGTCAATTCGCATACAATTACTTACAGAGTAAATTCTCATGCTGCATGCCGAGAGCACACAATCTTAATTCACTGAAAAGACGGATTGTTTCCCCGCGCGTTCATAGTTCAAACAGACAACAAGAAGGACAAAGTGTTCCAAGACATAAACCTCTCACAGTTTCCTTCGCGGTAAATTACGAACACACCTTGTATCAAATGCTTCCAGCTGCCATAAGAACTTTAAACATGTACATGACACGTTAAACACACCATAGTCAATTCGAGTTAACGCCACTTCACTCCTACTATCACGACGTGCTAAATACTGACTAATGTGTCGGCAATTACATCCCAGATGAATAATTTATCAGAGACGTGCACCGATGAAACTTGCGATTGCACTATTGCGGCCGAAAAGGAAGGAAATTGAAATAAAAATCAGTTAAAATCAACAATGGAGCCAGAAAGACGTCGACGAACGCGGAAAAAAAAAAAATTGCCAACGGCACCCGGTGTTCCCAGGCGGTCACCCATCCAAGTACTATCCGGGCCCAACGCTGCTTAACTTCGGTGATCGGACGAGAACCGGTGTTTTCAACGTGGTGTTTTTTTTTTTTGTAAATAAATGACAATCCTTTATTCAATAATTGCAACATATACAATCATGTGTTTGTTGAAAGATTATAAATTATCAAGAGAAATACAATTACATTTTATAATCATATCCCTTATATCATCAAATTAAAAACCATTAAACAAAATTGCTTTTCGGTTGGATCAATTTTGATTCCTTCTTCAACACAAAAATAAAAATATTTTCTGCGGCCGAGGATTGAACCCGTGGCGTTCGTACAAGGTACTTGCGCCCTAGTCCACTCGGCCACGGAGACACTTTAGTTTCACTTCGATTAATTCTCATTAAATGTACTGGGTATTGATTCTCCACTTTCCTATAATCTTCATTCAATTAACATCAATAGCACTTGATTAAACACATTTATACACTTTCAAAGTAAATTTCAAATCCCAGTCACTGTGTCCCACCTTGAATCGTACCATGAAAATATTCGATTGATCTGGGAATCGAACCAAGGATCTCCTGGTCTCCAGTCGGGCGCCGATACCACTCTGCTACCTGGAACGTTGAATTTCCATACTCCCAGTCTCTTATATGTTTGGATCTCGGTGTCTGCTCCCACTTGCTCTCTGGGTAATCGATTCCTCCGCGTATGTCGATGTGGCCTCTGCTCGGGGAGCAGCGACGTCACCTCTCAGGAATGTGGGTCGACTCGTTTCGGTTCAGGTCCAGGTTTCTGCATCACCGCACCGCTGAGCCCCTGCCTCCCCCGCGTCGGCCGATGAGGCCCCCGCACGGGGAGGCGTCCACGTGACCTCCCAGGAATGCGGTTCGCCCGGTTGTTGGCACATGGCTGCCAACCTCTCAGCTATCGAAGTCATGGTTTCTGCCATCCAGATGTTCTCTTTCTCGTTCACGGTCTGCTTCCTTTTGTCTGCAAAACTGCAGGCGTCCTGACGATTCTGATTTCCTGAAAGATACAAACAGAAAAAAGCCTATTCCCTTTCCCTCCCTTCTCTTTTGACTTTTCCCTATTTTCGTTCCTTCCCTACTTCTCCCCTGCTTTTTGCTTTTTTTTC